>BQNB010020106.1:0-65915 GCA_026074375.1 Tanacetum coccineum | reverse complement strand
CTACAAAACAATACTTTCAGCGGAAGGTGTGAAGAAAATGTGATCGAGCATATCGACAAAGTTCTCGAAATACTAGATTTGGTCAAAATAGCCGGTGTAGACCCTTTTCAACTCCGTATGAAAGCCTTCCCTCTCTCACTTTCGAAGGACGCAAAAGAATGGTGGATAAACGAGGGAGATGGGAATATTTCCACCTGGGAAGAGTTAGTGAAGAAATTCTTCAAGAAATTTTATCCCCTATCATGTGCTAGCAATTATGATAAGATGTGCAACGATGATGAAGAAGGTCGTGACCCACTCAAATTCATTCCCTGGAGGAACTCAAAGTTCAAGGACCACAAACAAGTGGACGAGACGACTAAACGCGCACTATTGTATACCTGGATAGAAATTGGGAAAGAGGAAGAACTATTGAATGAGGAATTTTGAGCGATGATGAATGGGAGAAGCATATATCCGAGAACCCTCCTAACGACTCATTCCCCAAACCCTATTTGAATATTAATAATGAAAAGGATAAAAACCACCATGATGAGAATAATGAGGACGCTGACAAATCGAGAGGTATGGATCTAAGTGGCGTGCCTCAATCTGAGAATATAAATAATGAACAACCCAACGAGGGAATATGCAGAGTAGAAAAATTCGAAGTGATCAAATACACGATTGGAGGTAATGAAGAATTCTTAGCCATATTGATCGATTCTGATTATACCTTTAATAATATATAATATATAAATATAAATATAAGATATACTTATAATATATAATATATAAAGATAAGAGGGTAGGAATCAAAAAATCTCACAATTATAGTAATCCGGGAGTATGATTCCCGGGTCGTTATCCCCAACGAGGAATGCAATTGAAAGTCAAAAGTCGTTTTGAGAATCGATGCTTGAATGGGATAAGATTGATACTGGTTTTCTAAAACTACGAGAAAAATAAGGCGAAAACTTAAAAACACTTAAGGGAAGGCAAATTTTAACTAAAAACGCAAATTGGGAATCCTAAACGGGACCTAAAAACCCTAGATTATTAAAATTAAGTCCTACAATGATCTTTTTGGTTTTTATAAGAGTTAATTGACTAAAAAGCTAAAATAAAGAAAACTAGACCATAAACGAAGGAGATTTGATCTTGAAAACACTAAAAACGTGAACGGGATTCAATCCTGTTCTTTAAAAAACAAAATTTTGCAATTTAAACCCTACGAAAGCAATTCTAATTTTCCTAGGTTCAAAATGTTAACAGAAAATTTTCTAAAAAAATTATATTTTTTTTACTTTATTATATTTTTTATGAATTAAAAACGATTTTAATGAAATTAAATGTTTAAAAATACTAAACTATTTATAAAAATTCTGAAAAAATCATGAAAAGTAGCTTGAATAGTGTGGAATCTAAGAAAAATAAACTTGGTAACACAGCTTATCGAATAAGCTGTGAAATAAGCCAAAACAGCTTGTTATACTAAAAGGCTCAAAATGTGTATAAGTATTAACCTAAGGAAAACTCTAACACATGAGCTAATGTAGCACAATGGTTGTGTATGTTGGGTTAAAACACTTGGTTGATGGTGGTAGAGGTCCCGGGTTCGAGTCTTGCTCACCCGGGGTTTCCCACTATCCCAAGTGTTTTTATTTTTGCCATTTTTTTACAACTTTTGAGAACACTTAAAAATAAGCAACTTTTGCAAAACAACTATTTTTATAAACCACAAATAAGCTCTAGAATAAGCTAAGAAAGACAGAATAAGCCCAAACTACACTAAACCACCTAAATGCTAACTGTTGGCATTTTAAAGCTCAAATAAGCAAACCAAAAAGAAAAATAAGCTAAATTAGATAATAAGCTACACTAAATAAGCAACAAAGAACAAAATAAGCAACCCAACAAGCCTAGAATGAGCTTATGAACTCAGCAGTACTAACTTTTAAGTTAATACTGCTAGTTCAACTTAAGACTGCTAGGCTATTTTCTAACTTAAATAAGCTAAGGCAAAGCAAAATGGCTTATAACAGCTTATAGGCTAGTCCTAATAAGCATGAACAAACAAAAATAAGCAAAGAGCTTAAGCTACAATAAGCTAAAATAGACAGATTACTTAAAAGCTATAAAACTTAAGAATTTTACTCTAAGATGCAAATAAGCTACAATAAGCTCTAACCTAAGAGGAATAAGCTAAAATGGGCTTAAACTAAACTATTAAGCAATATTAAACCTAAATAAGCAAAAGAAAATAAGCAGATAAGCTAAAATAAGCAATTGGTCTTTTGACCAAAACTGTCAATGAAAACAGCAAGGGGGCACTTTTGAGCTTAAAAATAAGCACACAAATAGAACCTTATGAACTTTTAACCTTCAAACAGATTCAATTTGGACCTCAAAGAACAATAATCAATAATCAAAAAGCATTTTGAAATTCACAATAAGCCATAATAAGCATTTGAAAAAGCATTTTCTCAAATTTTCAACACTTAACACTTTTTTTTGACAGGAATGGCACAAACTCAAAACAAACTTGCAGGTTTTAGATCTTTGTTTCAAACCTTTTTAACACATTTATGAACACAAAAACAACTCAAAAACACAATAAGCTAAAGCACAATCTAATAAGCAACTAAAATAAGCTACAACTTAACAGATTCAAACAATGAATTCTTAAAACCTTGATTTTGAGATTTAACACTTAAAAACTTAAACAAAATGACTTTTATGACTACTTTTAACTAATCTAAACTGACTCAAAAGCATAAAGTAAGTTTTGACCCATTTTCACCCAATAAACAGGTTAAACCAAACACCCCTTTAAAAACAGTTTTAGTACTTTTAACTTGATAAAAGCTATTTAAGCTAAAACTCTTCAAAGACCAGATGTTAAACAGCTTATAACAAACTTAATGAACAAATATAAGCAATCAAATAAGCCAGAATAATAAGCTAAGACACTATGCTACTATTTTTGGTTTTTTCAACTGTTTTATATCAAAAGCTATTAAAATGAAATTTAAACTACAAACTAAGTACAATAAGCATTAAACAATAGTGATAAGCAACATTAAGCTAATAACATCAGTAATAAGCTTAATATTAAGCAGTAGAATAAGTAGACAAACAATAAGCATATAAAGTAAGCTTAAAAGAGAGAAATGAAATGTACCTTAATACCTTTGCACAAAACAGGGATAATAAGGCTCTAAGAGCTAATCAACAAGCTCTGGCTTGTTATAAACAAGCCAGTAAGTCCATAACCCCATCCACAATTGGCTTATCAAGTTTACCTTGATAAGCAACACCACTTCGGGTGGTAATACCCTTCAAGTTTACCTTCGGGTTAGTAATGGTATTACTAGGGAGTGTCCCTGAACCTGAAGTAGAAGCGGTATTAGAATTCACAAACTTGGAAAGCATGTCCGTTAAATTGGTCATTTGATTTTGCAGGTTTTGGTTTTGGTCTTGCATGTTTCTCATAACTGCATCATTAGCTTTGACGTAGCTTTCAAAATCGTTTTTCGTCACACCTTGTGTTTGCGGAGCTGGAGCTTGGTAAGGTGGAGCTTGGTGAACAGGAGTTTGATTAATCGGGGGTCGATAAATTTGGCCTTGATTAACCGGGGGTTGGTAGGTGGAAGCTTGGTTGTAATTATTTCCCCGGTTTTGGTTGTAACGGTTTTGGTTATTTCCTTGGTTTTGTTGAACGGGAGGAAAACCGGGAGGTCGAATTTGATTAGCAATCGGGGCTCGGTAACCGGTATTTCCTTGATTGAAATTAGCTGTTGCTGCTTGGGTAACAAATTCTTGAATATTGTCACGATAAACGTTGCCATTGGTGGCGGGACAATTTCGGTAAGAATGAGTACCACCACAAGTAACACAACTTTCCTCGACCGCTTTCACGGGAGTGGGAGCTTGGGATTTCTTATCAAGAAGTAAGGCTTTCACCATATCTTTTAGTTCGTATCTTTAAGTTCGGCAACATCGGGAGAAATACCGAGGGTAGAACTGCTCGTACTCACTTTTGCAACAACCGGTTTGTTACGTGGAATTTACGAACTTTGGATTTTTCTTTCAATGATTCTTAGGCCAACACGGGGATTTTATCTAAAAGTACCCCGCGGCGTGAATTCAAACGAATTCTTGATTCATTAGAGTTCAAAGCATTATAGAAAGTATCGAGTTGATGTAACTACGAAAATCCATGATGTGTGAATGCTCTGAAGATGTCATTGAATCGGTCCATGCCTCAGTAGAAAGTTTCATAAAAGCTTTGTTGAAATATCATGAATTCATTTAAAAGATTTGTTGTTTTGGAGGAGGGAAAATTGTAATGAATTCGAAACAAGTTCTCCCATGTTAGAATTGATCAGAGCGGGGTTTCCTTTTTCAAGCCATTCCGGCCTGCACATGAGGAAGAAAAATAGGAAAAGCATATGCTTTACCGAGTTACTCAGGACGTTGTGGAACTTCATCGTAGAAGTGAACATGTTCGAAATAAAACGGATGTGAGCATGTGGGGTCTTCTTTGTCATGTCCGAGAATTGTTGTTTGAACGAGGGTAAGCAAACCGGTGCTTAAGCTCAAAGTTGTCCGCGGTAATTTCGGGCACAACAAAAAAAAAATGATGGCATCCTCGTAACCCACGGTGGGTGCTTCGAGTAATTGAGCCATGTACGCAGGTATCCATCGTAACACGGGAATAGGTTCAACAAGATAACTGGTTTAACAAAAGTCGGGGTTGACTGTGTTGGTGTTGACGGTTAGAATTACAAAGATTGTGAACAGAAGTGCGAATGCACTAAAATGTAAAAGAACATTTATACTAAATTTTTTTTTGATTTTTTTTTTGGTTTTTTAACAATTGTTATTCACATAAATTTTAATCGGACAATGAAGAGATGACACTTAAACCAAATAATCAGCTCGGTTCTCTTGGTAACTCTTCAAAAGTAACGCACAAAGAGTTTGATTAAACTTAGAAGGTGAGCCGACGTCGCGAGAGACACAAAAGGTAAGTTTTGATTTTTGGTTCGGGCAACTTATTATGGAAATTTACTTTTAATTGAATGTCTATTTGTTGGTGTTCTTTTTATCCACTTGGTGAATTTTTTTATTTTATTTCTTTTTTATGGACAATGTTTTTATATTTTTTGGTTTTTCTTGTTTTTTTAGATTTTTGATATATATTCAATTTTTGATATTATATATACTAATAAAAGAAAAGAAAAATCTTTTTGTATTTTTTTATGAAAATAAACAAAATAACTTCACTCGAAAGGATCTTCAACATAATTTCCAAACGGCTTTCAATCAATCGTAGACAATCCTCTCCGGCAATGGCGCCAAAAACTACTGATCGATTATGATTATACCTTTAATAATATATAATATATAAATATAAATATAAGATATACTTATAATATATAATATATATATTAATAAGAGGATAGGAATAAAAAAATCACAATTATAGTAATCCGGGAGTATGATTCCCGGGTCGTTATCCCCAACGAGGAATGCAATTGAAAGTTTAGAGTCGTTTTGAGAATCGATGCTTGAATGGGTTAAGATTGATATTGGTTTTCTAAAACTACGAGAAAAATAAGGCAAAAATTAAAAAAAACACTTAAGGGAAGACAAATGTTTAACTAAAAACGCAAATCGGGAATCCTAAACGGGACCTAAGAACTCTAGATTATTAAAATTAAGTCCTACAACGATCTTTTTGGTTTTTATAAGATTTAATTAACTAAAAAGTTAAGGCAAAGAAAACTAGACCAAAAACGAAAGAGTTTTAAGCTAAAAACCACTAAAAATATGAACGGGAATCAATCCCGTTCTTTAAAAATTGAAATTTTGCAATTTTAACCCTACGAAAGCAAACCTATTTTTCCTAGGTTCTAAATGTTAAAAGAAAATTTTCTAAAAAATAATTTTATTTTTTTGACTTTTTTTATAATTTTTTATGAATTAAAAACAATTTTAAAGAAAATTAAATATAAAAAATACTAAACGTTTTATAAAAATTCTGAAAAAATTATGAAAAGTAGCTTGAATAGTGTAGAATCTAAGAAAAATAAGCTTTTGAGACTGCTTATCGAATAAGCTGTGAAATAAGCCAAAACAACTTATTATACAAAAGACCTCAAAATGTGTATAAATATTAACCTAAGGAAAACTCTAACGGATGAGCTAATGTAGCACAATGGTTGAGTGTGTTGGGTGTAAAGCGTTGGGTTGAGGGTGTTGAGGTCCCGAGTTCGAGCCTTGCTCACTTGGGATTTCCACCTCCCCTAATGCTTTTTAAATGCCATTTTTTTGTAACTTTTTAGAATACTTAAAAATAAGCAACTTTTGCAAAACAACTATTTTTATAAACCACAAATAAGCACTAGAATAAGCTCTAAAAGGTGACAGTGGGCTTTTTACCCTTAGGACCAAAATTGCTAAACTGTTTTGGCAATTTCTAAACTAATAAGCAAGCACTAAGGGCAAATAAGCTAGAAAAGGCTTAATACTAAACCTAATAAGCAAAAACAAAACAAATATAAGCTAAGGACATCTAAGGCTGGAAAAAGCTTAAAAAACGACAGATGTACTAAAAGGCTTATAAATCTTAAAAACTTTAAGCTAATATGCAAAAGCTAAAACAAGTTTAAACCTAAGGATAATAAGCTAAAAATTGACTTAAATAACCTAATAAGCTATATTAAACTAAACAAGATAGGAAAAATAAGCAGATTAAGCACAAAATAAGCAAATAAGCACTTAGCTAAACAACGATACAAACTGCATGGGTTTTGCACTTTTGAGCTTAAAAAATAAGCACACAATAGAACACCTTATGAACTTTTAACCTTCAAACAGATTCATTTGGACCTTCAAAGAACTATAATCAATAAATCAAAAAGGATTTTGAAATTCACAATAAGCTAATAAGGCATTTGAAAATGCATTTTATCAATTTTTCTAAACCACTTAGGACTTTTTTTTTTACGGAATGGCACAAACTCAAAACAAACTTGCAGGTCTTATGGACTTTGTTTCCAGCCTTTTTGACCATTTATAAACCTAAAAACAACTCAAAAACACAATAAGCTAAAGCAAATTCTAATAAGCAACTAAAATAAGCCTAAAACTTTAACAGATTCAACATTGAATTCGTAAAACTTGGATTTTGTAGATTTAACACTTAAAAACTAAAACAAAATTGACCTTTTATGACTACTTTTAACTAATCTAAACTGACTCAAAAGCATAAAGTAAGTTTTGACCCATTTTCACCCATTAAACAGGTTAAAACCAAACACCCTTTTTTAAAAACAGTTTTAGTACTTTTAACTTGATAAAAGCTATTTAAGCTAAAACTCTTTAAGGACCAGATGCTAAACACCTTATAACAAACTTAATGAACAAATATAGTATTAAGTAACCTTGGCAGTACTAACTTTGTACTGACAGTACTAACTCCTTTAGTACTGTTGGCAGTATTAAGTCATATAAAGATTTATTCCTAACAAACGCTCCTATTGATATTTTAATCTCATACGTCCATTTCTTGCAATCTTTGGATCCTCATTCTAGGCCGTTTGATCAATAAGTGTGCACATGGATTGCCAGCGTGGCATTCCTTGTGTCAGAGGCTTTGTGCTTCTTTAACAAAGGATTTAGTGTAAAAATCCATTCCTTGTGTGTTTCTTTAGGATCCCGTGTGTCATTCCCTTGAGGGTCTTGGCCAATAAAAAGCTAGGAATGACGTTTTCTTTGCTGAGATGGCACATAGTACTTGGAATCTTCTTTTGGCTACGTCAATTGAGATTTACCCTTTGTTTTTTATGCAGGTAAAAATGAAGACGATGATGAGCAGTAAAACGATCTTTCCCGCGCCTTTTCTTTCCTTTTTATAACTTTGTTTGACCCAGGGGTTTGGGTTGTTGACTTGGGCCCGGGTAAAAAGGAATTGGGCCACAGGTTTGGTTAAATGGTTTTATAATTATAAGAGATAACGACTGTTATCTCTTTAATAAAAAGGAGATAACGGTGTTAGGATTTAGGGACTTTTGATGAAAATGAGTTAACAATAAGGGCATTTTAGGTATTTTGAGGATTTTGTCTTTTGTGAGTTGACCAATGGTTGACTTTTGATGACCTTTTGTTAGAAACTTCCGGCTCTTGTGCACTCTATCCATTCCCGTGTCCGTGTTTGTCCGGTTTTGACCGTTTTCTTGTGATTTTTGCATATACATACCTACACATTCACAAACAACAAAATACACAAATACAAGCATATTTTTGCACATTTTGATCATTTAAGGGCCATTTTGGATATAATAAGGATATGTGATTTCTCGCATATCATTTAGCACTAACAACTTTGGACCCATGAGATATTGGGGACTAAATGTTTGAGTTATTGTCTTATATAAATAAATATGCCTTAGAGTCGACTTGGAACCCGATGAGTGAATAAAGCATAACGGATGCTCTAAACACATGACCGGTAACCGAAAGCTCTTCTCAAGCTACAAGGCATACAACCGAGGTAATGTTATTTTTGGTAGTAATCTTCGCGGTAACATCATTGGCAAAGGTACGATTTTGAATGACTCTCTTAAAATAGATAATGTAGAACATGTAGATAACTTAAGATTTAACTTGCTAAGTGTAGGACAAATATGTGATAATAAGTGTAGAGTAACTTTTTCTGAACATGATAGCGAAATTACTAAGGATGGTAAGGTTATAGGTAGAGGTATTAAGAAGAAAGGCTTATATGTGATGAAATTAGGAAATAAGCCAAAAGACAAAATTTGTCTTGCAACGATTGATGAAAACTCCATGTTGTGGCATAGGAGATTAGGTCATGCTAATATACGTCTCATTCAATAGTTAGCATCTAAGGAATTCGTTAGTCTTATATTAATCCTTTCACAACTAATGAGCAAACTCGAATAAGCCCTAAATAAGCTCTAAAGGAGCCGGCTAAAAAAGAAAGAAAAAGAGAGAGAAAGAAACTAGGAAAGTTAGATTAGAGAGAGAAAGGTGAGTTACAAGTGTGTGACAAATGCAACCAACACCCTCTCTATGTGTGAAGAGGGTTTCATTTATACCCAAGCCTTTCTAGTAGGCGTGTGGGCTTGTAACTTGGGCCGGGCTTGGCATAACTTGGGCTTTGAGTCCGAAACACGGACAATATTAGATTACAATCCAATCTCGTTGAACCCGACTAGCCTATTACAATACAAGACCTAGTTTGACTTTATAAGACCGATAACATTCTTGTTTGACTTAATAAAATAAAGGCTAACAGAATTAGTTAGAAACTTACCTAAGCTTAAGTTTGATCAACACTGTGATGTTTGCAAAATTAGAAAACAAGCTCACGCTAGTCACAAAGCTAAGAATATAGTCTCAACGACTAGATGCTTAGAACTCCTTCATATGGATCTCTTCGGTCTATCCGTCGTACGGCGTTATAGTGGAAACCTCTACACCCTAGTAATTGTAGACGACTATTCTAGGTATACATGGACGACTAGATCCCTTAAAGATAAAAATGAAGCCTTCGATTAATTCAAAATATTTAGTAAGAAAATTCAAAACCAATTAGGGTGTACAATAGTGTCAATAAAAACCGACCACGGTAGAGAATTTGATAATGAAGTGCAATTTGGAGAGTTTTGCAATACCAATGGTATTACACATAACTTCTCGGCTCCACGCACTCCACAATCAAATGGCGTGGTAGAAAGGAAAATAGGACACTACAAGAAATGAGTAGAAAAATGTTGAATGAACAATCGTTACCTCAAAAGTTTTGTTGTAATGCCGTAGATACTTCAACATACATCCTCAACCAAATCCTAATTAGAGCCATCCTAGAAAAAACACCTTATGAACTCCTAAGAGGTAGGAAACCTACTCTTGATTATTTTAGAGTGTTTAGAAGCAAGTACTTCATATTAAACACTAAAGACTACCTCACCAAAGTATGACCCAAAAGTCATACGAAGAAGTTCTTTTTAGGTTTACCTCCCAAAATAGTATAGATACATCATCCTTAAAAAACACACTATGAAAAATCAAATAATCCACTCCAACGCGGACATTCAGATTTAAACTCCTCCACCCCTAAAGACCATCACCCTTAGTGGATGGATGACTTAGTTGAGAAGAAGCAATTAATTACCGAATAGAAAATCTTAAAAAATGACATTTGAGGATGAAACTTTAGAGAATTGATAAAGTAGTCAATAATTAAGGAATCATGAGCCATCCATTATAAAAAGTCCATAGGAAACCTTAACCATAGAACTCTTAGTCACAACCCAAAACCAAATAACTTCTCTGTTTGTATAATCAACTGATAGAATCTAAGAATGTGAATGAAGCTTTAAATAACGGATGAAAGTTGGATATCGCGTTATTGCATATAAAATTAAATCAATTCATTACTATCATGTTTGGGAGTTAGTTCCACAACCTAAGTATATGAAAATTATAGGAACTAATTGGGTGTTTAGAAATAAGTTAGATAAGAACGGTATTATTTCTCGAAAAATGGCTACTTATTGCTTAAGGTTATATCACAAGAGGTGCATAGATTTTATGATGAAACTTATGCCCTAGTAGCTAGACATTAGTCTTATTAAGAATACTATTACTTATGCTTTGGTTAGCTTTTAAAGTTATTCCAAATGGATGTAAAAAGTGCATTCCTAAACGGTTTTATCAATGAGGAGGTATACGTGGCACAACCTCCAGGATTCATTAACTTTGAAAAACCGGATCATGTTTATAAACTTAAGAAAGCTTTATACGGTCTTAAACAAGCATCCAAAGCTTGGTATGATAGATTAAAAGCTTTTCTTATTAAACATGAGTATAAAATGGGAATGGTAGATAACACACTTTTTACCAAGAAGAAAAGTTCAAACCTCATCATCGTTCAAATATATGTCGACGATATTATATTCGGCTTGACTTGTCAAGACACGTGTGATGAATTTTCCAAAATCATGCATGAAGAGTTCGAGATGAGCATGATGGGTGAACTCAACTTCTTCCTTGGATTAAAAATAAAACAAATGGAAGATGGTATCTTTTTCAATCAATATAAATATATTAAAGAAATGCTTAAGAAATTTGGCTTAGAAGATTCTAAACCAATGAAAACCCCCATGTCCTCCGATACTAAACTCACGAAAGACGAAGAGTGTGAGTCGGTAGATAGTACTAAGTATCGAGGCATGATAGGTAGTTTATTATACCTAACGACAAGTAGGCCCGATATCTTGTTTAGTGTTTGCCTTTGTGCCCACTTCCATGAGGCTCCCAAAACCTCTCACCTTGAAGCGGTTAAGCGTATCTTCCGATACATTAAAGGCACTACGCACTTAGGATTATGCTATAGAAACTGTAGTATATGCTGACTCTGATCATGCAGCAGATTAGGTGGTCTGAAAGAGCACTAGAAGTATTTGTACGTTCGTGGGATGTTGTTTGACATCTTGGTTCTTGAAGAAACAAACCGCTCTTGCTATATCCACTACCAAAGCCGAATACGTAAGCGCCGGAAAGACATGGCAACAAGCACTATGGATGAAACAAGCTCTTATCGACTACGACGTTTGACTCGATGACGTCCCGATCATATGCGACAACAAAGGTGTGATTGACCTTAGCAAAAACGCGGTGCAACACTCTCGAACCAAACACATCAAAAGTCGTCAACACTTTCTTCGTGATAATGCCCAGAAAGGACATATCTCTATCGAAAAAGTGCCGTCCGTCAACAACATCGCCGACATTCTTACTAAACCCCTTAAACGTGAATCGTTTAACTATCTACGTCTTGGGTTAGGAATTATGGAACATGTTCCATAAATCATCTTCTCTTTCTTTTGTCTCGATTCCAGTCCGTGTTCCACTCCGTATCGTGACAACTTAAATACTTCGTTCGAAGTACTTTGAGCATTTTTAATTCGCGAAATGCAAATTAAAACGTCACTCTTCTTTGTAAAAAATTTCTCAAAATTTAGTCTGAAATCCCTCATCTGAGGGCGGCCCCCATATCTCCGGCGGCCCCCAGATTAAAACGGGCGGCCCCCATATCGATATGGGACTGCCACTAGTGAGAACATTATGTCTGTCACCTTCATTTTTCTAAGATAAAAAAACAAACACTCCTTTTCTTCCACTATTGACGAACCACGGCCCAAAAACCACCAAAACTTAAAAACAACCATCAAAACACTAATTGAAGAATCAAATCAACATTAATAATCAATCCTAACACCACAAAGATTATCAATTGTAAGTCATTTCATTTATTTTCTTTCAATTTATGTCTAGGGTTCATGATGAACACAAAAATCAAAATTGGGGATTTTCATTTTTCTTGTGTTTGTGTGCAATTAGGACTACTAGAATACAATGTATAACTAACATGCTTCCTGTAGACATAGGATTTGCAAGATTAAAGTGTGTTTGTCAAACATTGTTTTCGCACAAAACCCTAATTTTATTTTCAAAATCACTCACGTTAGGATCACAATAAAATTGTTGTTATGCATTGTTAATACACTCTAAAAATGTTTTTGCATACATGCATAATGATCTCATGAATAAAACTCGAGATACATAATTCATATGTATTTTTTGACATGTTTGGGTGAGCAAAATTAAATTAAAGAGCTTTTGGGTTAACTCTTAGGCTTTTATTTCTAGGTCGAGTTAACCTTTACTCCACACTTGTTACATATAGGCACACACTAGGCACAAGTTCAAAATAACAATACAAGTATAGGATAATAAAATATGATTTTGATTGTTTTTATTTTAGGTGACAATGCCTCGAATCACCGGACTAGATCACCAAAATACCCGCAACTACATTTCACTCATATCAAATTAATTCAATCAACCATTACGAAACACCATTGCAAGTCTTGAAAAACGGTACTTTCATGAGGATCGGGTTGTAATTTAAAATTTTGAAAACATGAGTCATCTTATTGCCAAATTTGAGTTAATTGGTTTTGAATGTTTGGTGAACATAAACGAACAAATTGTTCCTCGCTTTGTTCTTGAGTTTTATAGCCAACTTACATTTGACTATAATTCTGAAGGACACTTTGTTATAAACTTTTTTATTCAAAATAAGTCATTTTCCCTCACTGTCAAAGAGTTTGGTCATATCTTAAAAATTCCATTTGAAGGCCACGTCTCATATACCGACATGTGGTCACTTGATTACTTGGAAATAAGTACTCCGTCAAAGGGTCGTTATAAAACCACTCCTCCTTCTCTACGTGTCATAAAGTCTCTCATTCAAATTCCTCGACAAGGTCAAGTAACTCGTACTCGTCATGAGAAAACTATTGTGGTAAATATTAATCAATAGATCTTGATTGATGATTAGTGTGTGAAGATTAGGGTGTAATTAGTGTGTGTGTTTAGAGAGAGAATTACTTAACTTGCCTTTTGATTAAATGAAGTTGTTACATCTAACCTTGGCATAAATTACTATTTATAGCCCTTGGTTAGCTATTCTTATTAAACTTTCCTAACTTAGAACTTCTAGTCCCTGCACTTTATAATAGTGCTACAAGTAGATTATTTCTTTATTTCTAACATTCTCCCCCTAAATGATCTACTTGGGAACTATCCTTATTGTGTTTTTGATGACGACTTCTTCTTTACGCTTGAACACTTTATTCTGAAGTAGTCTGTTGATTCGTCAGATAGTACACACTTATATAGCAACCCTAATACAGATCCTGACCGAATGCCCTTGATCAAGGCAAAAGGTCAAATTCCACATTTAAAACCCTAATTAGCATTAACACTTTTTTAAGCTTAATCAATATTGTAAAGTACTTATGTATCCATTTATAACTTCATATTAACATCCATACAACATGTGTATAAGCTCATAAAACTATATTTACAAGAAAAATTCATGTTTACAAGTTAAACATATCCTAATGGTGATTTCACTACATAAACATCACATATACATAAATCCATATATGATGAAAATTAAGGGGGGGGGGGGGGGGGGGGGGGGGGGGGGTGGGGGGGGGGGGGGGGGGGGGGTGCTTAAGATAACCTTATATCTGATGATTAGGATGATACCAAATAAGTGCTAACCTTGTTTAGACTTTAAACCAAAGATTATACCCCTGAAAAACCTTAATCTTTCCAAAACCCTAAACTTGAATTTCTTCCATAAACCTTGCAAATTGGTTATCCCAACCTTCATACTATCTTAAATACTTAAGTATGATGTACAAAACACTTGTATGGTGATAAAAAAATCAAGGTATGGATTTATTTATGGGTGTTATTTATGGGCCGTGCTTAGCATAGAGCAAAAGGGATAGATTTTATCTTTCAGGTAAGTGTTAGTGTATGATGTTATCTATGAGATTACTAGCATCATATATAGAGCTAGATAGTCAAAAAAGTTTGCAATAGTATCCAAAGACGAAGATTAGTGATTTAATAAGACCTTATGTCTAAGTAGGAGTTCTTGCACAATGACTCATGTTTAATAAAATGCAGTACATTGCAAGTTGTAATGATTTTTGAGATATTATCTTTGGATACCATATCTCCAAATCAGGCCAAACAAAGACATATATGAAATATTGTTTTATGATTTTTGAGTATTGGGTATAAATGTGGGTATTTGTTGAAGCGTAGACAAGTTTTGGTGGTTCCGGGTATGCCTAAATGCAATTTATCGCGAAACGTATACACTTTACGTATCTTGGGTTGTACCAACAATCCTGATGGCCTTTGATGTTCAGCCTTGACCTTAGCACAGGTCAAACACTTGCTAACATAGGTGGCGATGTCGGCTTTCATATTGGGCCACCAATATAGCTTTTTCATATCCTGGTACATTTTGTCAGAACCCGGATGTATAGAGTATTTTGATTTGTGGGACTCGTGCATGATCACAGTCTGCAAATCACCATAACAAGGTAACCAACTTCTGCCATTGAGGCATAGGGTTCCATCCGCACGGGGTTCCAACTTTTTCGTCCTAATCGCCTCTGGATTTTTAGCGTTTTCAACTAACATTCCTCCAATATCTTCATTCTTGATGTTCTCTGGTTTCCGTGCTTCAGTCTGAGCATTCAAGATTTGTTTGGGAAGATCCAAACTAATAGTCATGACTAAGGCTCGAACTCTTAACGGTGGTTCCGTTTCTTTTCCTACTCCGAAAGCAACACAATGACATTGGCCTTTTCCTGGGGATAATGAATATCGCACTCGTATCACTAAGTAACTCTAACCATCGGCGTTGTCCTCATGTTTAGTTCCTTCTGATCAAGAATGTGTTTGTTTGCTCTATATGAACATGAACACTGTACACCTTGGTTCCGTACAGGATATCCTCTAAAATTTTTTTAGAGCGAAACCTACTAGCTCTAAATTCCTAAATCATGAGTCGTATAGTTCTTCTCATGAATTTTTAACTGGTGTGATGCATAAGAAATCACCTTTTCTCTTTGCATCAACACAGCGCCCAAACCCTTCTTTGAAGCGTCGCAGTATGCGATGAAATCTTCGCTTCCCTCAGGTAAGGCAAGGATTGGTGCACTACACAATTTCTGCTTCAACAGTTGAAAAGCTGCTTCTTGTTTATCACCCCACTCAAACTTGACCTTCTTCGGGTGAGCTTGGTCAAGTTTGGCGATCTTTGAAAACCCTTCAATGAATCTTCGATAATACCCAGCAAGACCTAAAAATTGACGAATCTCCGTTGGTGACTTAGGAGATGTCCAATCTTTAATGGATTCAATCTTGGCTGGATCCACATGAATTCCTTCACTATCGATCACATGACCGAGGAACTGTACTTTGGGAATCCAAAATTCACACTTGGAAAATTTGCATACAACTCCCTCTTCTGAGCAACTCAAAGAATAGCTAAGGTGCTCTGGTTCTTGCTTGTTCTTCGAATATATCAGAATATCATCAATAAAGACAATCACGAATTTATCCAGATATGGTTTGCACACCCGATTCATAAGGTCCATGAATACGGCAGGTGCGTTTGTCAAACCAAACGGCATAACTTAAAAAATTTTTTTCATAATGTCCCCCGTAACGATTTTTGAAGGAAGACTTTGGAATGTCTTCATCTCAAACCCTCAGTTGGTGATACCTACCTTAAGGTCGATCTCGAGTATACACTCACCCGTGAAGCTGATCAAATATATCATCAAATTTTTGGGAGTGGATAACGGTCTTCACGTTCAGTTTGTTTAATTCCCCGTAGTCAATGCACATCCGAAAATTATCCATCTTCCTTTTGACAATCAAGACCAGGAGCCCCCAGGGGTGAGGAACTGGTCTTATAAAGCCTTTATCGACAGCTCTTTAGTTGCTCAATAACTCTTTCATTCGGAGAGGCGCCAATTGATAAGGTGCCCGTGCTACAGGTGCAGCCACCATGTACCAAATCAATTTGAACTCCACTTGTCGAGTCGGAGGAAGACCCGCAAGTCCTCAGGAAATACTTTAGGAAAGTCCTCGAACTGTTGGTACGTCCTCAAGTCGCTTCTTCTCCGACTTGTCTTCAACCTCATTGCATGAAATGATGTTTAATCATGTCACATTTCCCTGGTTACTTCCATCACCGTTTATGATTAAGGTTTTTATTCTCCAGGGATGCGAACAACTTCTCGGCACACACAATGACTCGCTTGGTACTTTCGCCATCCAATCCATACCGATTATAACATCGAAGACTACCAATTCTATAGGCATTAAGTTTATGTTGATTGTGGTTTAGAAGTTTTAATGTGCAACCCTTAAGTATGAGTGTTAAACCCAATTATTGCTTCCACAAGCTAGTTCGACATCATAATAGTAATTTAGGGGTAGATGCGTGATGTCAATTTGGGAGCTAAATACAGTAGACACAAAACTCCTATCGGCACCAGTATCAAATAGGATATAAGCATAGCGGTTGTTTAGAAGGAACGTACCTCAAACGTCGTTGTATGGGGTTTGCCCCTGCAATTTCCAACCCACATATCACCTTCGCCTGAGCCCTTCCCATTCCCATCTTGATTACACGGTCCATGGTTTTTTAGTTTTGGGCATTTCTTCTAAAAGTCCTAAGCCCCCGCAACTCATAGAACCATTTCCCTCTGATATTATTGTTGTTATTGTGGTTGCTGTTGTTAGCATTTATAGGTCGGCTTCTACAATCCTTGGCCAGATGGCCAACCCTCTTGCAATTATTGCACCTAGGTGGACAAGGACCTTCATGGTTGTAATTACACTTGGAACATAGAGGTTTAGGCCCGGCGTATGATTTCCTGTCACTATTGCCTGCAGTGTAGGCCTGGCCTGTGTTCTGCCTCTTGTTCTGTTGTTGTTGGTTTTGATTGTTCTTGGAAAGATCATCATACCTTCTTTTCTTTTCTGCCTGACGTTCAGCATAGGCATGGGTCTTCTCATCCATCAACTCAGTTGTAAACTCGATAGCCCTCTGCATGGTTTTCGGCTTTGATACCTTTACAACTGCCATTGTATCATAACGGGAAGCCTCCGATAAACTTTTCAATCATGTCTATCTCTTCTGGGAACATCCTGAACACATCAAAAAAGCTAGTTGCTGAAAATCCATCGTCTATAGGCCACCAAATCGTGCCCCTAACCTTAAGATTCCACATCTCCATCTCAATCTCTGATCTACCCCTCGGTAGTATTATCAGTTATCATTTTCTCAGTGTTGCACATGGCATGGCATGAGCGGCTTCAGGAGTATGTGCTTATCATAGGCAATCCACCATGTAAGCGCATCGTCTTGTAGATGCAAGTCACAAATACTTGACATGAGCTGTGCAATGCTAATGCTAAACACATACCTATTTTCTAAACCAACGAGTGAGTCCGACGACTCCCCTCAATGCATTTAAAGTCCAAAGGTTTTGCATTTTAGAATTCCTGAGTAAGAGCATTCGCGAACAGCTTGTGCTGGCCTTGGTCCTGAAGCATTGCTGTTATAGCCATTCCTAACTCTACTTGCTTCTGCTTCAGCCATTGCAGCAGCAACTCCTTGGTCAATTAAGGCCTGAAGTTGTGCCTCAGTAACCGTTGTGGTGGTTGCTATTAGGGCTGGTGTGACTGGTGTTGACCTTGTGGCTCTCTTTGGTGCCATTTTCTTCAATCACAAGAAAATACAATACCCGTAATTTTTAATATAATTCAAACGTACATAACATATGCAGCATTAAATAAAATAAGATCACATCACACAGTGAAACATACAACCAACACAAGATCGACATAACATAATACATCCATTCCATATATAATCTGGAAATATACATGATCTGTTTGGTACACAATGATTCCCTATCGCTAGGTTACCAAATGAAAAATCAACCTAGAGCCCTACTAAGCCGGGGAGTTACCCGTAATACTTAGTAGCTATACAGAAGCTAATCAGAAAATAAAGATCTAACATGATAGCTAATCAGAACAAAAGATCTATACCGCCTGCTAGCTGGGAGTAACCCATAAAAACTTAACAGACGCAAGTAAGCTACAATCATAACCAAAGTCTAGGAACTGCTACCAGTGTCCTCCAATGTGTCAACGCGTGCTCCAGCCTCCAGGGCCTAGGTACGCATGATATGCCGAACAGCAAAATCATCTGCAGCCTGACGCTGCCACTCGTGGTGACGCACCTCAGTCTCTAATACTGTAACTCGTGCCTCTAATGCCTTGCAGTAAGCTCACCTAGCCAAGGCCTGACGGTTCTCCATACTCTCTTGCTCGTAAGCAAGTCTCTCTCTCCTCAATACCTCAATCTTAGCTCTCACAGCTGCACGATCCTTTCTGGGCATCGTGATGTCGTGAGTAAAACTCTGAACTCTCTCTACTGCGAACATCTACCTAGTAACTGACCCTCATGTTGACCATCTTTAAGGCGGTCATCATCCTCCTCTCAGTATCTCAAAACCTGGTCTCGATAGTGTCTACAAGACTTGTAATCGTGCTCTATGGGCCATAGTGTTGGGCGGGGGGGAGGGGGTAGAGAGGTTTCGGGTGGGGGGGGGGGGGGGGGATGGGGGGGGGGGGTGGGGTAGGGTGGGGGGGGGGGGGGGGGGGGGGGGGGGGTGGGGGGGGGGGGGGGGGGGGGGTTGGGGGGGTGGGCGGGGGGGGGTTGGTTATGGGGGTTCCGGCTGTCTCGCATCAGCAGCAGCAGAACTCTCCCCAACCTCACAACTAGGTCTAGGAGTAGTAAGTAGTAGCCTCTTCCGAGGCGGCGTGTCAGCCTCGGGAATATTAGCTCTGCGGCTAGTAGATGGTGCAGGTAGTGGTATAGGTAACAATGGTGGGGTCCCTGATGGAGTTATGGATATAGGTGGGATTGTTGTAGCTCTCATCAGAGCCATGGCTGCTCTATAACGTGGGTCAGATACGTGGAGATAAAAAGAATGGTGGTAGTGGAGGTGTAGGTGCCTCATCCTCAGCTGGCACTAAATCCTCAGGATGCTCAGGCTCCGGAATGTACACAGGTACATGATCCTCCAGCTCTATGGGATCAGGTACATACTCTGGAGAACGTGGTGCCTGCTCCAACAACTGTCGGGCAGCCTCCTCGTAAGGATCCTCAGATGGAATACTCCAAGATCGTGCCTCAGAGTGAACAGAAGTATAGGTAACTGCGGAATCAGCTGACATGACTACTGTGACCAGCAGAAATAACTATAGAGTATATATTAAGCTCTTATTGTAATATACGGAATATATTATAACCAGCGTATATCAATTTATGAATGCATCTAGTCAACTAACATGCAACAACTATTTCCATAAAACCCCTTTTTATGAATGCAATGTTTGAAAACGGTTATAGTCCAGCAAAAACATTTGACCTGGTTCTCTATAACCTTGGCTCTTGATACCAATCTGTAACACCCCCAAATTGGGTCGCAGCGGAATAAGGGTCCGGGGCGTGTTACTTCTTAGATCAATAACACAAGATATATATAGAACACTCGAATAAGTCATTTTAAAACTGATACCTTGGATTTAACAAGATATTTGATCAAATAGCCCGAAGCTTTAACTTGTTCCTGATTATTATTACAAAGATACTGGTTCACAACACATGAGTTTCCCAAAACATAATACAACCATATCTTTAGCATGACTTCCCAAAACAAAATCACCAATGTATCCTTGGCACCTTATGCTTATTGATCTCCTGAAAAACATTGCTTTAAAACGTCAACAATAATGTTGGTGAATTCATAGGTTTGATAAATCATAATATGCAGGACCACAAGACTTTCCCCGTGATAATGCAACACATGCAGACATCACAAAACCCGATTATATTTTCCTAAGCTCATGACACTGAAGCTCGACAATCTTTCTTGCAATAATATATATTGCAATTTCTGCCCAATTAGATATTCAACCCGAAACATCCCCAGATTCGACATGCTATACGTTCGTTCCCGGTGATAGCTAGTCAACCTAACGGGGAGGTTGTTTCCCAAATAGATCTATTCATAACATTCGCGCTCACATAATGTAATTAACAACTACATCTATGCAATTGACAGTTCATGATAATGGGCTCAACTTGGGTTACGCTACTTAGCAAACATGTAATTCATTATAAAATATCCACTTGTGTCAAATTTATATAACAAGCAATTTTCCACCCAATATTATAAATCATTGAAAACGTAAAATGTGGGCTATGAACTCACCTTAGTTCTGAGAATCAAAAACACAGATAAGCGTCACGCAATCGTCCCCAATCCAACTATTTAAATTAAGGTCGTATAAGTACCAATCACTTTGATTAACTAACATCATATACAGGTCCATGTTAGTTACATCATACTATCGTTCAGGCTATCATAATTTAAGAGGTCATGTAGTGACGTATGAGGAGCTTAGACACTTTAAGTCGTAAATCCAGCAACTCGTCGATACGCCACCCCGACGAGGCCTCATTATGAAACTCCCTAGTAATATAGTACTTTTAATAACCAGAAACACATATAATTCTATATAGCTTAATCACCATCTAATTTTGGTAAATTTGTGGTCAAAAGTAAAACGTTTTATAATTACAGGTGAGTAAATAAACCATACCTTTAGCGTTTTAAGACCCATTCTACGTTTCTATGCCCATGCTTTCGTATTAAGATGAGTTATCATAATTTGACATTTTCATATTTTTGATCCTCTGATGAACAATACTTTTACTGTTCACACCAGTTATAAAGTTATTTTTATAGTTTTAGTTATCGTAAAACCCGTAAACGTCGTATTTTATTCGTTTATAGCTCCGTTTTTAAGTGAAGTCTTCGAGCACGTTCTCGAATTGAAAGTTCCTACTTATTTATGAAGGTTACAAAATAAATATTACTGGTCATGAACAGTAACTATTTTAAAAATAGTTTTTATAAAAAGTATTAATTGTCATAAACTCGCGAAATTCATAACTCATTCGTTATTAATTGAAAAATTACGATTCTTATCAATTTGGAATCCTAAAAAAATGTATTATTTGTTAAAAAAACCTAACTTGATTTTTGAATAATTTTTATAAAAAGTTTTTTATAAAAAATCTTACGACTCCGTTTATTAACGTATCAGTTGTTTTTACCAGTAACTTTTCGTTATTTCAATACCGTTTTCAAGTTCTTATCTTTCTGGAAATCGTCGTGAGAACGTACTATTTTATTAAAAATATTAAAGTAAATATGTTTTAAATTCGAATATTGGACAGAAGGTTGTGGTTAATTTTCCTTAAGTCCATTTTTTAACCTTTGATTCATACTCTTCAATTTTGTAATTAACCACCACATGTCTATATATCATTTATGAGTTATATATATACATATATTAGAGTCTATTTGTCAATCATAATATCCCTCATATGTCCAAGTATCAAGAATGTACAATCCATAACAATCGTATGAAAACATAACATTACTTAAGTGTCTTTTTACTTCAAGTTTATACTTGAACTTTTATACATTAACCAAGTGTGTACAATATGTATACTCCCATTATATCCTTATTTTAGTGATCATATAACATCATTAAAAGCTCATAAACAAGGTTAGCATGTTATTTATCATACTTTTACTTGAAACATATCAAGTGATCTTTTAAAACCCTAATTAGCATTAACACTTTTTTAAGCTTGACAATATTTAAAGTACTTATGTATCCATTTATACTCCAATTAACATCCATACAACCCTGTGCTATAAGCTCATAAAACTATATTTACAAAGAAAAATTCATGTTTACTAAGTAAACATATCCTAATGGTGATTTCACTACATAAACATCACATATACATATAATCATATAGATGAAAAGTTAAGGGCTTAAGATAACCTTAATGAGATGATGTAGGATGATGACAAATAAGTGCTAAACCCTTGTTTAGACTTTAAACCCAAGATTATAACCCTTGAAAACCTTAATCTTTTCCAAAACCCTAAACTTGAATTATCTTCCTTAAACCTTGCAAATGGTTATCCCAACCTTCAATACTTTGTCTTAGAATACCTTAAGTATGATGTACAAACACTTGTATGGTGATATAAAATCAAGGTATAGATTTATTATATGGGGTGTTTTGGGCCGTGGCTTATCATAGAGCAAAAGGGAGAGATTTTTATCTTTTCACTAAGTGTTAAGTGTATGTATGTTATCTATGAGATTACTTGCATTATTATGAGCAAGATGAGTAAAAAAGTTATTGAGCAAAAGTAGTCCAAGAGACAAGAAAGATGATTTAAGAAGAACCTAGGTCTAGGTTGGATTCTTGCACAATTGTCACATGGTTTAATTAAGAAGTGAAGTACATTGCAAGTTGTATGATTTTGAGATATTTCTTGGATACATATCTCCAAATCCGGCCAAATAAAGATATATATGATATATTTTTATGATTTTTGAGTATTGGGTATAAATGTGAGTATTTGTTGAAGCGTAGACAAGTTTTGGTGGTTCCGGGTATGCCTAAATGCAATTTATCGCGAAACGTATACACTTTACGTATCCGATAAAAATAAAATGAACAAAGACCATAATTATCCTCAAAATAATTATTTAATACTTGATTGATGTAAACACTTAATTGTTTGATGCCCGTTTACATTGAACGCTAATTTTTAGCTTACGCGATTTTACTTAATACATGAAATTACAAGCAAACGCGTACGACACTAAAAATAAATAGTAGATTTATCGACGTCATCAATGACTTGAAAACACAGGGCGTTATACTAACACACATGTGTTGTCTTCTACAAGAGTGAAGTGTTCTACTAGGAATTGCAGATCAAAGCCTCTGGGCAATAAAAAGAATGATAGGATGTCGCAAACACCAAGTAGGAACAAGAAGAATATAATAGAAGCCCAACCTAGGAAAGTTAATAATTTAAATCGTGTTGTTAAACCTGTTTGTGATGTTGATGTTAATCATTCACTGTCAAATATGAATTCTGAAATTCTCTGTGCTACTTGTAATAAATCTATGTTTGATGGTGTTCATGATAAATGTCTTATTGATCTTGTGCAAAATGGGAATAACCATACTAAATCTGCTAAGAAACATAGAAAAAAAATGTTTGGAAACCTACGGGTCATGTATTTATTGAAGTAGGATTTAAGTGGAAACCAACAGGCGGAACTTTCACTATAGTTGGTAACTCATGCCCTTTAACTAGGTTCACCTCAACTAATGTAGTGCCTCATAAGCAAACCACTTCCCACTCAGATGAAATACAAAAACCAGAGATAAAAGTCTATTGCAGGAAACCTAAAAATGTTAAAAACATAGGTTCGAGTAAAATAGCTAAGACTAACCACTCAGAACCCAATCAAACTTGGGGATCCAATGCAACAGATATTCCATCATCTTCTTCTCTTGTCATGACAGGTTGTCCAGATTGTACTCTGGTATCTAGACTTCGGATGTTTGAAACACATGACAGGGAATCGCTCTCAGCTCATGAACTTTGTCAGTAAATTTTTGGGTACTGTTAGATTCAGGAATGACCAGATTGCAAGAATTATGGGGTATGGTGACTATCAGCTGGGAAATAACACTTTACTTCATAATTAAGAACAAGAAAATAAGGAAGAAGATGATGAAAGAATTGTAGAGAGAGAGAGAGTAGAGAGAGAAAGAGAGAGAATACTTACAAAAGTAAAAAGTTACAAATGACCAACTCACCTCACCTACCTTGGTGAGGTGTATATGTATCAAACTAAAAGGCTTGCATGCCTTTAATATTTCTACGGGCCGGGCTCGGGATTACTTGGGCTTTCGCCCGATACACGTGACCGATTAGCTTACATTTAAGAGCCCGTTTACCTGTCTAGCCTATTACAACGTATATTAAATAATGATCGAGACCTAATATAATTAATGAACGAACTTCCATTGTTTGACTCAATATTTTGAGGCTAAAAAAATCCTCTCATCAACCCAAAGCTAAAGACAGTAACCAGGAGAAACTATATCTTTTGCATATGGATTTGTGTGGCCCGATGCGTGTGGCGAGTATTAACAGGAAAATGTATATCTTAGTGATTGTCGATGATTACTCAAGATTTACTTGGGTCAGATTCTCGAGGTCAAAAGATGAAACTCCTGAGGCCATCATTAAATGTATCAAAAATATTCAAGTTCGTTTGAATGCCACCGTCCGTAATGTTCGAACAGATAATGGAACCGAATTTGTCAATCAGACACTTCGTGAATTTTATGAAAATGTTAGCATCTCGCATCAAACATCTGTTGCCCGCACTCCTTAGCAGAACGGCGTTGTCGAAAGGCGAAACCGAACTCTTGTAGAAGCTGCTCATACAATGTTAATATATTCTAAAGCTCCACTATTCTTATGGGCCGAAGCAATCAATACAGCCTGTTATACCCAAAACCGTTCATTAATCCGCCGTCACTACAACAAAACTCCATATAAGCTTATGCAAGATAAGAAACCAGATTTATTATTCTTTCATGTCTTTGGTGCACTCTGTTATCCTACCAATAACAATGAAGACCTGGGTAAATTAGATGCAAAAGCTGACATTGGTATTTTCATTGGTTACACGCCCGCAAAGAAAGCGTTCAGAATCTACAACAAAAGAACCCGGAAAATTATAGAAACAATTCATGTGACATTCGATGAGCTGACTGCTATGGCTTCTGAACAATTGAGTTCAAGACTCGGGCTTCATTCTATGACTCCTGCAACATCTAGTTCAGGACTCGTTCCAAACCATATTCCTCAACAACCCTGTATTCCACCACTAAGAGATGATTGGGATCACTTGTTTCAACCTATGTTCGATGAATACTTCACTCCTCCATCAATTGCTGTTTCTCCAGTTCAAGAAGCTGCTGCTCCGAGAGCTATGGTTTTAGCCGATTCTCCTGTGTCAACTTCTATTGACCAAGATGCTCCATCAACAAGTATTCCATCAACACAAGAACAAGAACAATCTCCAAACATTTTTCAAGGTTTTGATGAATCACCAAAAATACCAATCTTTCGTGATGATCCACTTAATGAATCTCCTCATGAAGAATCAACTTCTTAAGGGTCATCATCGAATATGAGACAAACCCACACTCCATTTAAACATCTTGGTAAATGGACTAAGGATCATCCTATAGCAAACGTGATCGGCGATCCTTCTCGCTCTGTCTCTACGAGAAAGCAACTCCAAAATGACGCCATGTGATGTTATTTTGATGCCATCCTAACTTCTATAGAACCAAAGAACTTCAAACAAGCAATGACCGAACCGTCATGGATCGATGCAATGCAAGAAGAAATTCATGAATTTGAAAGACTTAAAGTTTGGGAATTGGTGCCGTGTCTAGATAAAGTGTTATTGATCAAACTAAAATGGATTTATAAGGTCAAGACTGACGAATTTGGCAGGGTACTAAAGAATAAGGCAATACTAGTTACTCAAGGGTTCAAGCAAGAAGAAGGAATTGATTTCGAGGAATCTTTTGCACCGGTTGTTAGAATAGAGGCCATCCATATCTTCGTAGCAAATGCCGCTCATAAGAATATGACGATCTACCAAATGGACGTCAAAACGGCTTTCTTAAATGGCGAGCTCAAAGAAGTGGTCTACATTTCTCAACCAGAAGGATTTGTTGATCAGGATAACCCATCGCATGTGTACAAGCTAAAAAAGGCCCTCTACGGTCTCAAACAAGCACCACGTTCATGGTACGACATGCTGTCAAGCTTCCTAATCTCATAACATTTCTCCCAAGGTGTAGTTAATCCAACACTTTTCACACGACAAGCTGGGAACGACTTATTACTTTTACAAATTTATGTTGACGATATAATATTTTCATCCACTAATACTGCCATGTGTAATGAGTTTGCTAATCAGATGACCACTAAGTTTAAGATGTCAATGATGGGGCAGATGTCATTCTTTTTAGGATTACAAATCTCTCAAAGTCCTAGAGGTATCTTTATAAACCAATCTAAATATGCTTATGAAATTGTTAAAAAATATGGTATGCTCACTAGTGATTCTATAGACACACCTATGGTAGAAAAAAGTAAACTGGATAAAGATCTACAGGGGAAACCAGTTAATGCTACACTTTACCGTGGCATGATTAGATCCCTCATGTATCTAACATCCAGTAGACCAGACCTTATTTATGTAGTCTGCTTATATGCCCGGTATCAGGCAAAGCCTACCGAAAAGCACTTAAATACGGTTAAACGGATCTTTCGATACCTAAAGGGAACCATTAACATGGGTCTTTAGTACTCGAAGTGTTAGCCTTAAAATATATTGACGTATATAAAATTACATTAGTTTACATTAGCCAAACACGTAGGGACTAGAAATGTCAAGTGTAGTAAGTAGATCGTGTCTCGGGCTATATATATCCCCTCCATACTTCTATGGAGGGGTAGAGGATAATAATTTGTTCATAAGTGTGTGTTGTTTCTCTCTTTAGAAAACACACACACTCTTTCCTTTCTATCTCTAATAATATGGCTTACTTTCATTTTTATCCTCCCCGACCTCTGGATCGTGAGTTTTAGGCTTGAATCTTTATGGGTAACAAGTGCTACCAGAGCCTAGGGGGAATTCGTGTTTGTGGGTTGCTTATTTTCATGGTGTTCGTGGTTATTATGCTTATTTCGAGCTTATTTTGAGTTATAAACTCACGGCTTGCTTTGCTTATTGTACGTGTTTGATCTAAAGCTTCAAGTTCTACACTTCTACTTGTATTAAGTTTATTTTGTGGCTTATTTGGTTATATAAGCTCACAGTTTTAGCTTATTTTGGTTTCTTGGATTTTTTTTTCAAGTCACGATTTTATTGGTTGTTTTATGTTTCTACACATTTGTTTCGAGTTACGAGCTTATTCCCTTGCTTAACTCTTGTTTTCGTGGCTTATGTGTGTCAAAAGCTCACTTCTTCTTGTCATATTCTTTGTAGCGGTTTGGTGGGGATTAGATCTATGCTAGTATAAGTTTTTTTGGTGGGTTTTTGTTTGTAGTAGAAGTTACAACGTGCTACTTGTACCTGTTTTTGTTTGTTTGCCATAAACTTTCTAAAAGTAAAAAAAAATGGTACACATAGCGGTTTGACTAATGGTCCCCCACCTTCAGTAGTGGTTTGGCAGCTTGCATAGAGGTTTAACAACTTTTGGTAGCGTTTTGGTAGTTGTTTCTCATAGCGGTTTACCACAAACCTCTACATAACGGTTTGAAGATTTTTTCATGGTCAAACTAAACGTTACTCTGCCAAAATCGAAACATGGTAGCGGTTTGGTGCAAATTGGTAGCGGTTTGGCATTTCTTTTCTACCCAGCGGTTTGCTCAATATCACTTAGCGGTTTGGTAAACCCATAGCGATTTGGTAAGCTACGTAGCGGTTTGATTCTTCAAAGTCCTAGCGGTTTCCCAATTCTGCTCAGGTTCAAGGCAATTTGCCTACTTTTACTAAGTAGCGGTTTGGTAAAACCTATAGCGACTTGACATTTATTCTACGTAGCGGTTTGATCAGGCATCTGGCAGCGGTTTAGTTAATGTCATGGCAACGGTTTACCAACATTATTGCCAGCGGTTTGTTTGATAATCAATAATCAAAACAAGAATTTAGGAATCTAATAATCAAAACAAGAATACCAAAGCAAGAACATTATTGGGCATATGACCGAATTCGGGAATCTAATAATCAAAATAAGAACACCAAAGCAAACACAAAACTTAATTCTAAAACGATCATTAAAGATTCACTAAAACGTCAAAACAGCTATGGAATTTGGATTTTAATGTCAAGGGATCACGAAGTATATTTGGTATCCCTTATTTGAAATTAAAGTGGGGTTCACAAAGGCGTCTACTTATTTCATCATCGAGACTTCCTTCTACTTTCTACCTCTTCTCTTCAAACCCACTCTATCGATTGATGACTTGCTTAATCGTATACAGTTATGATTGAGACTTGAATTATCTAGTTTCCAGTAGTCGGGGTGCTTGGTTGAAAACCTGGTTAACTATCACTTACAGGAGTTACGTTGTAGTACTCAGTGTCACACGCAGATGCCGATGTGGATAATTTCAAGAGGTGTTGTACTTTTTATACTTCTGATGTTGGGTATAGGGTACTTAAAGGCTTTCTTCTACACTGTTCTTCAATCAACAATAGTGCAAGCTTAAGTAACAAATTTGGGAGATTTTACTTCAGTTTCAAGTTTGGTATATCAGGTTTACTTTACCACGTGGTCACAGCAATAGCCGACAGAATACTAGGTTGGTAAGTTAGCCAGAGAGTTAAAAGGCTGAGATGTGATCAGCAACTCTCATGGGATATTTAAAGCTACAGAACGTCAATGGTACTTCAAAGTCTAAGCAAAATCCTTCAAAGTTCTTCAATGTCTTTCATAACTTTTCAAGATTGTTGCTTATGACAAGAACTTCTCATGTATATAGTCGTACACGTCAATGATGCTTCTGAGAGTTCGAAACCATCATGGAGGAATACGTGTACTTTGATACTTTGATGTAATCAGGTCAACTTCCAGGGGGAAGTAGTATATACTACTTAACTTAGTATGGTGTGTGAAGTATTCTGCAAGCGTGAGAAGATTTGTTGCTGATCTATTGCATGTTCCCTCAAACAGATATTCTCTAAGATCAAATGTCATGATACAATATAGAAGCAATATTAATTGATGTAAGATATACACACATGAAGGATGACTTCTTAAATGTCAATTGCTCACACTCAGGACTTAGTTGACTTTGGTGTAGCAATTCACATCAGCACTATCATGGAGGAAGAAAAGTGCATTTTCGGATCTTAATTATTCTGGTTTTAACTTCGAGAAAGGGATAAAGTGTACTTTAAGTATTGGATGATTCTTCTACAAAATTCCGCTATGCACTTTGAATGTCAATGTTAGAAGGTCATCTGAGCTACAACAATGTTTCAGAATCTGCTCAAGATACGAATGTTGGTTTGGGGGGAAGCTAATTCAGAAACTTCGCCAAAAAGAAGTCTATGAAGAAAGCTTTTCAAGACATGCTGCATGAATTGGGGGAAGTTAATCCAACTCATACATACTATAATGGTTCCAGAACAAGTAAAGACAATGAAGATCTAAGCTGGAGTACAAGTGTCAACATTAGAAGACAAAGACGTCATCTTCAGCATTGGAAGCGCTTTTGATGTCATTTTATTATGTTGTATTTATACTTGTTAGGAACATTGTAAGTAATTTCATATGTCCACATATTGGGGGAAGATTGTTAGCCTTAAAATATGTTGACTTATACATAATTAAATTAGATTACATTAGCCGGACACGCAGGGACTAGAAATGTCAGGTGTAGTAAGTCATCGTATCCCAGGCTATATATATCGCATCCATACTTCCATGGAGGGGTAGAATATAATCATTTGTTCATAAGTGTGTGTTGTTTTTCTCTCTAGAAAACATACACACTCTTTCCTTTCTCTCTCTAATAATATGGCTTACATTTATTTCTATCATCCCTGACCTTCAGATCATGAGTTTTAGGCTTGAATCTTTATGGGTAACATGAAGGATACCGGTATGTCTCTGACAGCATATGCAGATGCAGATCACGCAGGGTGTCAGGAAACTAGACGTAGTACATCAGGAAGTGCTCAGTTCTTAGGTGACAAACTTTTTAGCTGGTCATCCAATAAGCAAAAGTACACTGCTATCTCGAGTACAGAGGCTCAATATATTGCCTTATCTGGTTGTTGTGCTCAAATCCTATGGATGCGTTCACAGCTAACAAATTATGGCTTTCAATTCAATAAGATTCCTCTGTACTGCGACAACAAGAGTGCGATTGCTTTATGCTGCAACAATGTTCAACACTCACGAGCCAAGCACATCGATGTTCGCTACCATTTTATAAAGGAGCAAGTGGAGAATGGAATTGTGGAGCTATACTTTGTCCGGACTGAATACCAACTGGCTGACATCTTCACCAAACCCTTGCCAAGAGAAAGATTCAACTTCTTGATCGAAAAGCTCGGTATGAGAAGCATGTCTCCGGAAACGTTGAAACGTCTGGCAGAGGAAACGGATGAGTGATGGTGGTAACTCATATCTTGTATCATATGTACATAAGAAAACATAAAAACACAAAAATATTTTTCTTTTATATAAATTTTTCAAAAAGAAAATAAAAAATTAAAAAATCAGAAAAATATAAAAATATGTATCTCTGGCATGTCTTTTGAAAATCGATAACATTTACGGCCTTAGAAATGTCATTTAATAATGATACGAGGCTGTAAATGAAGTTCGAGCAGAAGTTCAAAAGTTTTCAAAACATACCAAAAATGGCTTGCTATTATTTCAGATAGCAACCCGGTCATCATCTTAAAGGCAAGTATTTCGAAAATAAAACTTGACCTCATAACGGGAATTTATTCTCGGGCATGGTCTACTTTATGACCATGCAAAGGCTTGTGTTTACTTTGCAACACAACCTGTGCTTCCTTTATTCCATAAGTGTACGTGTCAGTGCACTTATGTAGGATCCCGATCTACACTTTCACTTCATATTACGAACCACGAATCGAACTAGAAAAGAGATAAAGAAAGAGTTGTTCTAGAAAGAGAAACTAGAGAGAGAGATGAGAGAAAAGAGAAAAGATATTTCTTAGATATTTTGAACAACTGACTTTTCCAAGTGGAAAAGTTCCTTAAAATCATCTTCTTCATAATTAATAAGGTTTTAATCATATCGAGTGAATAATTAAAGGGGAGTTGATTAATTTTAACTCAATTGGGCTTTATTTGCTATATGTTTAATCTTGTTGGGGTAGTAACCTTAGGGACTAGTTTTGCCTTTTGAGAATCTTTAGTTTGCCTTAGGAGAAGTTTTAAAGAAAAATAGAAGTGTCATTATACCTTAGGGGGTATTTATGCCAAATGTCCATATTTTTTAAAACATATACTCCCTCCCCATTTCTTCCCTCTCGTCACACACACATAAACCAAAATCCTTCATTTTTAACCTTCAAACCTTCAAGAACTCGTTCAATCTTCATTCTAAGCTTAAGGTACACATGTTTTAATGTTATAATACCCGTATAATCAGACCAAACTGTGGTATATTGCTCGAAAAACCCTAAAATTGAATTGAAATTTTGCCTCATCGAAAAGAGGATGAAATCTAAAATTGATTGAGGGTTTTGGTCTATTAAGGGTCTAGATGATGTGCTTAAAACAGTTTTGAATGGGGTTAACTCTCTTATGGGTTCGAATGATTCTTAAAGTCGAACTAAGTAAAATTGGGTAAAAAATTTAAAAAGTTTATGGGTTTGGGTTTAAGAAGTGTTATAATGAATGTTTGAGTGCATTTGAGTGTTTGGTTACATGCTTACATGAGAAATCGTGTCCTATGTGAGTTTTCGAGTTTATTTGGTTCGAACGTGGCTTATATCAACATTTTTATGGGTAATTTGTGCTTCAATGATGTTAGGATGATATATTGGTGGTATTTGATCATGTTTGAGTAAAGTTAGATGCTTAAAAGGTAAAAAGCGTTGAGAAAATAATTTAAATAGGCAATCTATACCTAAAAGGTTGTTCAACAGGCGATCAATACTTAAAAACTTGTAAAGGCGATCTATACAAAAATTTACACAGGCGATCAATACAACCTTTAAAATAGGCGATCAATACATGCACCCTTAACAAAGGTGATCTATACATAGCTCATTAATACAGGCGATCTATACACATGTAACTACAACAGGAGATCTATACACACCATGTTTACACAGGAGATCTATACACATGTAACTACAACAGGAGATCTATACACAACATTTTTACACAGGAGATCTATACACATTATTTTTAAACAGGAGATCTATACACACATTACATAGGCTATCTGTACCTGCTTTTTTTTCTAATTGAATCAATCACTTAATTTTGGTAATTCAAACTCATAGCCTAATCTAAGTATAATTTTACCTGATCTTGTCACTTAGTGATTAAGTTAGGTATAATTTTTCTTAGGAATCTTTAGTGTTTGCCTTGATTTCATTAGTTTGCCTATTGTCTATGTGGTATATGAGAATGTGTGTATCCTGTTTGCATGTGTATCAGTTTTTTGCATTGTGTGCCTATATGTCAGTTAGTTGCCTTGTATTTGCTTTCCTATCCCCTGTTGTAAACCCTGTCTTGCATCAATAGTCTTGAATCGTGATTGTCTTTCATATAATTTGGCTTGGATAATAAACTGTATGGAGACTCCTTAGCAAATTCATGACTTTCAATCACGCTCAACAAACCAAGCTTATCGAGCCCGATTCTCGATACTTTCCTATTACAACGTTAACTAATTAATTGACCGAGACTAACATACATAATGGACGAACTTAATGTTCGACTCAATATTTTGAGGCTAACAATCTCCCTCGAAGTGAGTTCATTAAAGACACTCCTTCATGAGATCAATGAGATTGCTTTTGTCGTTAAGCTCATGTGGTCTTGGTCTTTCTCTTTGTTATTTGTTGTAGGCTTGTTCCTTCATGCTTTGCGATCTTTACTTTTGAGCCTTTGACATTGTCTTTAACGTCTATGTAATCTTGCAATCTTGAGTCTTTGACCAACATTCTCAAACTGTGCCTCATCTTGAAAGCTTCAAATCAGAGTTTGTGGAAGTCTTTGTCTTTTAATCTTGAGCTTTCATGATAGATTGTCTTTGTAGAATAAGCATGAACATATGGTAATGAATCGACTTCGGTTGATTGGGATACCGTCATCACTGTTTTAACCTGCAGGTTTACGTTAGTGATAATCCAGAAAATTGATTTGAAAATCAATCGACATATTACTTGTAAAAGCGTTTTTGTAACACATCGGGAGTTTTAATCTTTTTATCAAAATTCATCAACCGTCAATTCATTTACTGGACCAAATCGATATCCAGTTGTCACAAGTTTGATTCATATAGAATCTCGCAAGTCACCTACCAAGAGCTTGTTTGATGCTGGCTCAAGCATAAGTTACTCGAATGTTTGGAAAAATATCACTATGATATTGCGTAGGACTCTTGTTAACTGATGTAAACTTGATGATGTTCAACAAGTGTTTGAAATGGAATGTGTCCTAATGAGATTTTTATTGATCTCTTGGCTCTAGACTCGATTAGTGCATTTTGGTTTTAGTACTCGGAGGCTTGAGCAGATTGCCACCTATTCAATATCAACGATCTCGGAATGAGATGTCAATAGATAACGTGTGTATCTCCGTGACAAATGAGACAAGTTTTTGTTAAGAGAAACCCGAATGGCTGGGAAGGGTTGTGCATTGCATTACTGGGTCCATGATGTCGTTTTCAATGTCAGCAATCAACTTGTGATTTTGATAGCATATGTATTGACCCAGTTTCTGCCTTAAGTTGTGTAGAGGGCTTCTGTAGGATCCCTAGATCATTCCATGGATTAAGCACAAGATCAATGGCACAAAAGATTAAACATTAAAGAACTTTTGATTGAAAGAAACAAAAAGTTGCTACAAACCCTTAATATGAAAAATGAAATGGAGAAGCTAACCTAATTTTGACTAAACTAGGTGTATTTATACTAATAAGGATTTGCCTTTGAGGGCTTTCTTTTTAGGCTTTTTACATCTTGGCCCGTATACATAATAAACATTAATTAACATTGACTTTCGAGCTAGACTTTTGTCTTGTATCTTCGAGTGACCGAAGCTTCTTTGTTTAGGACCATTTATGTGATCCTAACAATCTCCCCCTAGATGAGGTCATGAGAAGCTCACTCGTGCTTGTCTCTTTAGCTCATTGTTGATAGGGTACTTCACTTGTTGTGCTTTGGTAATTCAATCTTTAACTCCTTGATCATGATCTTTAGAACTTAATGTGATGACTTGATCTTGATCTTTGACTTGTTTAAGCTTTACTTCTCTGAATTACTTTGTGATCTTCTTTCACTTTGACTTTGCCATACGCTGATCTTTAGTCTCACATGCTCATATCTGTTGGAATCTTTGAAAGCTTTGATGATGTATCTTCTTCCAATCATTATAACTTTTAGTATTTGAAGAAGACATTGATTTTCAGAGATTGTGCGGAAGCTTTGAATGTAAGCTTTCTTGATTACTTCAGATACTGTGGTATGGATATGAGCATGTGTCTTGCATCGGAACTTTGTGTCGTCATTCGCTTGATTTAGAAAATTTAGTCAAAACAAAAAAAACAACAAAAACATTTTGTTATGTAAAATCCACTTAATGTGTTCTAGAAAAACATTTTGTGAACACACAAAGGTTTTATATTTTTGAAGGGACCGAGTATAGACGATACTCAATCTGGTCGGTTACATTAACCTCTGATTCCGTGAGGATCAATGATTACAGTATGAATACTGCACCTGTGATCAGATAGATTCATTAATAAGACAACTTCTTGACTGGTTTCCCGGCACGTGAAAGATAGATCCTCTATACCTATGTATCAGATTCCCTTATGTTCGCCGTTCTTCTTAGACCAGATGGTCGAGAAGACTAACACACTAATAGTATTTCTACTAATAGAATGGTAAAGAGTGAGTCAGTACAGTTACTATCTGCTGACTATACCGTACAATTCCTTTTTCAGCGTTTTACTTCTTAATACAATTAAGTACCGTAGAAGGCCTGTGGCAAAAATGATTTGAAAAACATTCGATGTGCTTGTGAAATTTGTTTGGGGCACAAACGAAAAGTTTATATATCAGAATGCTTCTGATGATGTTTTGAAATATATCCCGAAGATTGAAGTGCCTTGGGAAATCCAAACTTGTACAAGTACTTTATGGGAAATACCACTTCACTAGTGGGGCGCAGTCCGAAGACCAGGCTATGAGCATTCATACGATACACTGGTGGTACAACATCTCTTCTCAGCTTCCATTAGATCACTTTCACGAACAGGAAACGAAAGATTCTTTGTCATTTATCAAGATTAATTGTGTATAACACAAACTTTTGGTACCTTGACTTTTTTTGATCATTTAACACTTATGCTCCCATTACACTTGTGCGTCGTTAATCGAAAGATGTTTGGACACAAGCATGGATAGGACTTTAGCAATTTAGATCAATTGAATCATTTAATGATCCGATTTTACATGTTTAAGGGTCTCATATCTCTCCCGATCAAAAGTATGACAACTTGGGAGTGGTTTTGATCTAGAATGGACTTAAAATGTATCAAACTCCCCTCAAGGATGAGTGAGTGAAAATAGCATAAATACCAAGTGAGTATTAAGCAAGACCTTTTAGATTACACTAGACATGAATGATACTGCAATCTGTCTTGAACTTCTAAGCGGTTGGTCGTGTCAATTATGCAGCAATAGAATCAGCAAACAGTGCGTCCTTTTGACACTGACACAACTGTTAGATACCTGGATTTCCCCTCAAACACTGTCCGTGTCAATGTTTGATTTGGTTAACCCGAACATGTTTGATAAAACAAGTTGTTTTTGAGAATAAAAATGGTTTCGGGGCTTTTGACAACTAGACGAACTTAATTGTCTGTTAAAGAAATAATGTTTTTTAATATTCACTGAAACGACATTAATTCGCTGGTTAAGCCGGGTTAACGTCTGAAATAACTGCAAGCCATTTATCTAAAAAAAAAAATAATTTAGTATATATAAATGATCAATGTGAAACATCAAAAAAATACCAGATAACCCCTAGGAAACCAGCCTTTCGATCCACTAAGTTTTACAATCTGTAAATCTAGAGATCATAGTATACTTTGGAACTTTGAACTTACACTCGAGGTAAGTTCTAAAGCTCAACAATAGGTTCATTATCCTAGTTAAAGGACAGTTATATACAACGCCAAAAATGTCGTCAGTGGGTTGCACACTGAGGCATTAATCACTACCAACACCTTTCTAGCTGGTCTCATAGCTATCTCTTTAGTAGTGTTCACATTATGATTCCTGGTTGCTTTCCAAACCTTCTTAGTATGATTCACACTATGTTTGGCCTGGGGGGTTTTGGTATTCACAGACTTCAAAGAACGAATCACAAACTGATTATGATCAACAACATGCAACTTCCTATTGTGATATGCTGCTTTCCTAGCGTTCACACTTTTACTGGGCAAGATATGATGGTTCCGAGTGTGGCTCTTTGGCATAGGTTTGTGAGATTCAGTGGCAGGTTTGGTTCTTGTAGACAGATTCACAAAAACATTAGGCTTCTTGTTTTGTTGCACTGGTGGTTTCTGTGTGGGTCTATTTGAAGTCCTGGGAGGTTCCTGAAAAGTAACTTGCTTTTTCTTAGGCAACGGGGTTGGTTTTACCCAGTTGGCTCTTTTTGGAGGTGGAATGTACTTTGAACTGTTGGTATACATCCCTGAAGCAAGTACTTTGGGTTTCTCAGAGGTTGAAGGTCCACTACTTGTTTTACCATGCACTAGGGCTTTCAGCTGGTTATTTTCAGCAGTGAGGGCACTAAGCTTTTCAGTGTACGCAGTACGTGAGTGAGTATTCGCCTTTGACAGTTCATCATACCTTCTTTTCAGACTCACGTTTTCTACCTTAAGGCCATCTAGCTGAATCCTAAGGGAGGTAATCGTATCTTTCAACTGAATTCTGTCAGTTTCTAATGCCTGTTGGTCACAACTACTTTCAGTGGTACCTACATTCAACACCTTCATGATGTTGATCTGAGCATCTAAATTCCTGATAGTGTCATCTTTCCCTTGAAGCTGTTGTCTTAACTTGTTAATTTCAAAAATTGCATTGGAGGCACTAGAAGTGTCTATGCACTGTTTATAGTTTTGAAATTTACTGTAAGTTAAACATTATTTAGTTCCGAGAAAGGCAAAACATTTTATGATTCAGTAATTAGCTGTTTTCTGTTTTGAAATCTCAGCTTCAAGTTCAAGAACTTTAGTGTGTTCCCTATCGCATGCAGATCTAAGATCTTCGCAAAGGCAATTTCGAGACTAGTGGCCCCTCAAACAATATCGGAAATAAGTACAATAGAGCAGATATCTTTTCTAAACACTAGCTATTAAGCTAGTACATTTTTTGATCAATAGATTTTTCTTATCTATGTCAGGTTATTGTTATCAAGAACACTTGTTCATAACTCCGAGTTCAAAAGTCATCAAAAATTGTTCTATTCTTTATCTCCTTTGAAAAAATGTATCATTTAGCAGCTTGGATTTGTTTTTTGAAATGGTCGTAAATGGTACCAGCTGATTGTTCAAACAAAACCGTTTCTGCATAATCAAAAACACCATTCAGAAACATAGTCTGGTTTTTGTGTTGTTCTTTCTTTTATGATACCTTCAAATTGAGGAAAAACAGCATTAACATTTCGAAGACTGGCTAGAACTTGACTTGGAGGTCGACTTTTATGAGTAAAGGGAGTGACAGGTCTATTTGGGTTACTAGTTTGACTAGCACGTTCATTGGCAGGAAGCCAATACGCCTGTTCACGGGACAGTTCCTGTTGAGGAACAACAACATAAAGGGCATTTAGCTTTCTTAGAGCCTTTGAGGGTGATACATGCCCTGGTTTTTCGTTCATCTTTTTCATGCTAACCACTTGGTGTACCAAGACCTCTTCACTATCCCATATACTAACGGGGTGGTGAGTGGGATGAAAGAGGGTATCGGCATCATACAAAACAGGTTGAGCACGCTTGGCCATATAACCTAGACCTGGGTTACGGGTGCCTAGGAGATCCTTGTGCAAGTCAGCGGTTGCGGCTTTAGGTTTCTTAGAAAGCATAGGAATAGTTTGTGTTGGCATGTTAAATCTTTGCAACATGTCTCTTGCGACTTTGTTAGCATTCTTTAAACAAACTATTTCATCTAGATAACTATCTGCTAGATCCTTTTTCTCAGAAAAAATCTTTTCCTTTTCAGATTGTAAAAATGCAATTGATTTTTCTTTTCCTGAAAGAGTGGATTTGAGCAAATCGTTTTCTTGCACAAGTTCAGCGTTACGCTTGTTACGTGTCACTAGGCTTGTGCCTGTTCTATACATTGTTGTCAAGTATCGAGTTTGTCCTTTGGGGTATCTAGTCGATTTATTTCGTGCTTGCATTGTGGTAAGCTCATTTTTTTAAAGGTCTCGATTCCAAACATTTCATCTGGGGTTATCACTTTGCATGTCGTCATGTTGGGTTTGCAAGTAAGTTAAGATAGCATATCATTGTATTTTTATCAGATGTGTAAGCAGATACCAGTTGGATCATTTTGGGCTTCGGTGTCAAGAAGATACTGATGATACGGTTCGTATTGTCATCAATCTCAGTCTCAGCACAATCGGAGTCTAAATGTTCTTCCTGGTGCATTTCCTGATTCAACTGATAATCCTACTTTATCAAAGATTTTGTTGTCATTGGAGTGTACCTCATTGAATGTATTGGTTGGTTGCACCAGTGGATGACAAGTGGCTCATGAAAGCGCCAGCAGCATTGGGCCTTCATCATCGTCTGAGTCATAAGATCTCATGATTGGATTGAAATGTTTGTTGTGGTCAGTGCTGAGGTTGATCATAATGTGCGGATGCATTCCAAATCAGCGAGGAATGATTCAGCTTCAGCATCAACAATCTCCTTTTTCTTAAGTCTTCCATCAACCATAAGCTTTATCTTTGAAGTACAGAGAGTCATCTTTCTCTGGGTTCTTTACATGCCTAGCAACATGTCCTTTCTCCTTTGCAGTTGTAATATTCCTTTTTGCCTCGGGCACTGTAATTACCATTATTACCTGGAGCCTTCCTCTGAATGGGTCAGTAACATCTAAACCATCATGCACCGTAGCATGAGTTTTGGAGTTGGAAGAAGTCCGGAGCTGGTTGTTGGTGGGTGGAACTGCTTTTGGAGAAAACCACTTAAGAGATTAGCAAATCTGAGTCATAGTGGGCCATCAAAAGCGTCATTCGGAGACTGAGCAGTATGTTGAGGGGGGGGACTAGGGAGATGAGGGTGATAAAGGAGCTGGTGCAGATGTGGTGTGAGCAACATAGGCCAGTGGATCAACAATACTTGTAGACTGCTCCTGTTTCTTGAGAGTCTTTTTGGCATGAGGCTCATAGGCTTTGAGATGAGTATAAATCTGAACATAAGGTGTGGTTGAGATATCCATGTTCTGCTTGACATTAGTCACATACTTACCCCAATAAGCTGGAAGATTGTTGACAAAGTTAGTGTTATCTGATGAGTAGGATTTCTGTCTCGAGTAAATCTTCATGTCATTCTCAAGCTTGTGGTAACGCACAAAGTTGTCATGAATGGACTCGTTTCAATTGCTCGAAAGCGTTCCATACTCATCAACGATCTTCCTTACTTGTTTGATAGTCCTACTGATCCTTGCCATGAGCATCTCCACATTATCCCAATCTCCTTTGCAGTGCATGTTTGATGAGGTTGTTGAAAATGTGTCTGGGGAAAGACCTTGACTGAGAATGGATTTCAGCTTTGAGTATACAGCCTATCTAAGTTTGTTTTCCTTTCACTGAATTCAGAATCAAGTTCTTCTTGGTCCTAGGCAAGCAGCAGATCAGTAGATGGAGGATCAGTGATCATAGGGTGGGTGTAGGGCCTTATGGATAGATTTCCATATATCTGTTGCATAGGGTTCTGCTCGAATTTCCTGTGTATACGAATCTTCCAAGAATCGTAGTCACTTTCAACCAACATAGGTGGACGAGTATCGGTGCCTGCAGCATTTGTTTCTTCATTGGATGCCATTGAATGAGTTTGTTTAGAAATGATCTGATCGTAAGTGATTGATGATTGATGACTTGGTGTGAGGTTTGTGATTTTCGGGTAATTTTTAAACAGTAAAATGCAGTTTTGAGGGCCTAAATGACTCCGAATGGCCAAAAAATGACAGGGCTCTCGCTCAAAGAGGAAGAGTCTTGACCGTTGGGCCGTTTTCGAGCTGGTATAAAAATTTCGGAACAATCCGACACAAAAATTATTTTTGCTTGTTCGGTCGTCTAGTTCGGTCGTCTAGTTCGATCCCCACTAGATTTTGTTCGATCGATCCACTCGTTCGATCGTCTAGTTCGATCGTCTAAGTCTCCACTCGTTCGATCGTCTAGAACTCCACTCGTTCGATCGTATCTCGTTCGATCGCTTAGATCTCCACTCGTTCGATCGTATCTCGTTCGATCGTTTGTTCGATCCTCTCGTTCGAACCTCCTTGTTTACCCCTCGTTCGATCCTCCTTGATTTCCCCTAGTTCGATCCTTTGTTCGTACCGCTAGTTCGATTGGCTAGTTCGAATGGCTAGTTCGAATGGCTAGTTCGATTGGCTTGTTCGATCCCCTCGTTCGAACGCCTTGTTTGGTCGCTTGTTCGATCGTTTTGTTCGATCCCTTCGTTCGAACCACTCGTTCGATCCACAAAGACTTCCGCTCGTTCGAGTCCCACTGCGTTTCCACTCGTTCGATCCCAACAAGAATGTCGCTCGTTCGATCGAAACGACTAAAACTCGTTCGATCCAACCAAGACTTCCACTCGTTCGAACCTTGAGAATTCCACTCGTTCGATCAATAATAATTCCACTCGTTCGAACCTTGCTAGATTTCCCACTCGTTCGATCCCTCTATATTTCCACTCGTTCGGTGCTTGGCGAGATGAACTCGTTCGATCCCCACTTTTTTTTCAACTTTTCGAACCAAAAAGAACAAGAACAAAGAAAAAAAAACTAGATCGTTGATTGCTAACAAGATGGTTTGAGTGATATTAGATTAAACATAAACCATCTATGAATCAAGAATCAAACAAACAATTAATCAAACCCCTTTTTTTTCGAAAACAAGAAGAAGAAAAAAAATACAAACCAAATCAATACATCAATCTTGTAGGCTCTTGATACCAATTGTAGGATCCCTAGATCATTCCATGGATTAAGCACAAGATCAATGGCACAAAAGATTAAACATTAAAGAACTTTTGATTGAAAGAAACAAAAAGTTGCTACAAACCCTTAATATGAAAAATGATAATGGAGAAGCTAACCTAATTTTGACTAAACTAGGTGTATTTATACTAATAAGGATTTGCCTTTGAGGGCTTTCTTTTTGGGCTTTTTACATCTTGGCCCGTATACATAATAAACATTAATTAACATTGACTTTCGAGCTAGACTTTTGTCTTGTATCTTCGAGTGACCGAAGCTTCTTTGTTTAGGACCATTTATGTGATCCTAACAACTTCTTTCTTTAGACCCTTTATCCATACATTTCTTTTTCATTCTTCAACGCCTTCAATGCTTACCAGGACGTCATTACTAACACCTTGTTATGATTGTTCCAGTGTTAGCTCAATCTTAGTCGGCATTATTCCCATATACATTCATCTCCAATCATACCTAAGGACTGCTATTTCTAACTTTGGATTATCCTTGGGTAGATCCTCTGGTTCTGGTTGGATCATAGGATTGATTCCTAACCTAACCACCTTATGACTTCAGAATTGTCGTGAAATTAAGATGTTGTTGGGTATAAGATCAAAATCACATAAAATCTTTCTTACTGTTCAGACACATTTGAGTCGATTAGATCATATTTTAATTACATTTTATCCCCTTATTTTCAATAATTACATTAGTTTTTGAAATTACCTTGTGATTAAATTAGGTCTTGTAAATTCTGTGGGGGAAATATTATCTGCTTGATTGAGTTTGGAACATTTTGATTAATGTTTTTGAATACATAAGAGTTGCGTTGTTTGATGTATGCAAAACATTAAAACTTTGTTTTGAAAAAACTCCACTCAAGTAGGACAATTGGTGGAAAAAATTGTTTTGTCTTTTGAAAACATTGCGAGGGTTGGAGGGTTGAACATACATTTGAAAGATTATGAATTGTTATCGAGAAATCTTCAAAAGTTGTGTTTAACTTTTTGAAAAACCTTCAATGTTAGAGGAATTCTCTTCTTAACGCTTAAGGGTAAGCGCACTGAATACGTACACTATTCCTTTTATTAAGCTAAAAACATTGAATGTCTTTTAAGAACAGCTCAAGATCGAGAAACGTTAATTTTTTCGTTATGAGGATAAGTTATAAACCTTCATTTATTTGAAGTCCGGGTTATGTACTGATATTTGCACATAAGCCATCCAGAAAATTAGAAATGACGTGTTTTGAAACTATTTGCAACTCTCGCTCGAACTTCATTTACACACCCGTGTCAATGTTAATCGACATTTCTAAGCACGTAAATGTTATCGATTCCAAGAGACATGTCGAGAAGAATCTTTTTTGAAATTTTTTCTGTTTTTTGAATTTGTATTTTCTTTTGAAGTTTTTATATTTTTGTTTTTTCTTTTCTCAAAAATATCGTACATGGTGATGTTTGATGATGTATAGCTGTCTCATTTGTCAGAACCTCCAGATCAGCTGGAGTCAAAATCTCATACCAAATCCTTCTGACAAGATACTTTAAAACCGGTCCTTGGGGAAGGCTTTCGTAAAACATGTAAGCTATTGGTATTCAGTTCTGACAAAATATAATTCAATTATACCATTTTCAACATGTTCCTTTATGAAATGATACCGAGTATGGATGTGCTTTGTTCGCGAATGTTGTACGGGGTTGCATGATATTGCTATGGCTGACTGAGAGTCGCAATACAACGGTATTTTATTGTAGTTGAAGCCATAATCTTGAAGTTGTGTCCTCATCCACATTACTTGAGCACAACTTGCAGATAACGCCACGTACTCTGCCTACGCTGAAGGACTTTGCAGTGCAGTTTTTGTTTCTTAGACATCCACTTACTAGCTTATCACCAAGGAACTGTATCCCTCCAGAAGTGCTTTTGCGAGTATCAATGCATCCGGCATGATCAGCATCTGAAAATGCTGTTAGTTCAAAGCCAGAATCCTTTGGATACCAGAGTCCCATGTTAATGGTACCCTTTAGGTATTTAAAGATTCTTTTAACCTCCTTGAGGTGCTTTTGTGTTGGTCGTGCTTGATAACCGTGCCCAAATACGCATACTGCTTGCATAGTCTGGTCTACTAGATGTCCTAGTTAACATGAGTGATCTTACTAAGAATAATCAGATTGGTCTACGGGTTCTACCACTCAAATCTAATCTAGTTTGGTTTCGTAGCCAATGGTGTACCCAATGGAGTGAACAATTGTAAATATTATGCTTTTTCAGAATTTCTAAGCATACTTGGCCTGATTGATAAAAATACCTTTTGGGGACTGGTGGATCTGAAGTCCTAAAAAGAATTTCATCTCCCCCATTAAGGACATTTCAAATCTACTGTGCATTAACTTTTCAAATCTTTTTGAATATTTAGGGTTTGTAGACCCAAAAATTATGTCATCAACGTAAATCTGCACAAGTAGAATATCCTCCCCGTATTTTATCTTGAATAACGTTGGGTCAATTGTACCTTTAGTAAAGCCTTTGGACATCAGGAAGTTGGAAAGTTCATCATACCAGGCTCTTGGAGCTTGCTTTAATCCATACAAAGCTTTCCTCAGAAGGTAGACTTCTTTCTTGAGATCTGGATCACAAACCCTTCTTTTGCTGAGCAACTAAAACCTCCTCCTTCAGTGACTCTTAAGAAAAAAAAAAAGTTGTCTTTCACGTTCCATCTGATAGATTGGAAAGACTTGTGTGCTGCGTAGGCAACGAAAATCCGAATTCGCACCAAGCGAGCAACTGGTGCAAATGATTCTTCGAAATCAATACCCTCTTCCTGAGCATAACCTTTAGCAACAAGTCGTGCTTTGTTGCGAATTACAGTCTGATCTTCATCCTTCTTGTTCTTCCATAACCACTTTAGCTTTATAATCATCTTGCCAAATGGTTTGTCGACTAAGCTCCTTGACTTTTAGTCTATTCGAAACTGATGAAAAGTTCATCCTGCATTGCTTGATCATGAAGAATCAGCCATTGCCTCCTTAATGTTCTTCGGTTCAACAATATCACGTAAGGGCAAACATACACATTCTAGGATATTTGTGGCAAGCTGTCGTCATGTTTGTATACTGGCATGTTGGATTTCACGAACTTGTTATAATGGGATGATCTTGGTCCATCGGTAATCATGACTTTGTTTGAGTTGAAAAATGATGCACATTCAGTATTATCAAAATTGCCTTTTTTTTTATTCTTTTGCTTGATGTTCGGTTGGTGAGGTAGGCTCACCTAATTCCTTGTGATGCATTCGGTGCTTGATCATTGTTGTTTTCCTCAGCAAGACCGTGTGTTGGATTGTAATATTCTTCAAGTAAAGGACTGAAGAGAAATTCTAACCCTTGTTGTGACGAATCTGTCTTTTCTGCTGAAGGAACAACATTTTGTCTTGGGGGCACGGGGTCAGAGTTGTCATAATCTGACGCCTTTTGTCCTTGAGGAACGAGGCCTGAAGAGACATTTTCAACAGACATCTCTTGTCGTTGAGGTGCGAGGTCTGAACTGTTGTGATCAGACATCATTTAAACATTGATGACCGAGGCTTGAACTGCTGTGTTCAAACGTCATTTAAACATTGATGACCGAGGCTTGAACTGCTGTGTTCAAACGTCATTTTGTGATCATCAGATCAAAATTCCTTGAAGCCCTGTTTTCTGAGATATCTTTCTTTTTCGCAACCAAACTCTGAGTCCTTCCTCTGTAGGATTGAACGATGTACCTGTACTTAAGAGAGTACCTGCACTGACATTAAGAGCTTGTTCGCTTTCACATTGGTTAGGGATATCTGCATTTGAACCATTTGGGGGTTCACTTTCAACCTTTGTTGTGCTAGAGGCGAATGTCTTTCCTGTTGGAACCCATCTAAGACAAACAGTCTTGAGAATTCTACCCGTTGGTTGCCACCTAAGACAAGATCTAGGACTTGTTGTTTTCTCATGCACAGTGGTAGTCTTTTTGATTGAAAACCTATGTCCTTTTGGGATCTGTCTTTTTGGTTTCGTTGCAACCCTTATTTGCTCTACGGGTTTGTTTCTGTTTGTTGTCTTATTGGATGGAACCTTAGCACGCGAGTTGACTTCTTTCAGGAATTTTATTACACAAGCGTCATGATTGGCATTAAAGACACATTTCTGACATGTCGAGCAAACAAAATGTTTGGAGTCAGAAAAATTTCTAGGGATCCTAGAGTGTTCATGTGTCTTTTTCTTAGCTTCCTCTAGGTAGTGATTATGAACAATGTCGTTTGAGCTATACCTAGATGAGCTTGGTGCAATCATGTGATGAGGTTTTGCAGGGGCAGATTCTCTTCCCTTAGGCAAATGATGTGTAGTGACTGGTTTTGACAAGTCGTTGTTCACATCAACTTGGGAGGCAAACCGTGGTTTTGAAATTCTAGGTCTTTCAGACTTAAACGCAGTCGGTTGTCTAACAACGGATTGGTTTTTGAGTGGTTGTCCAACCGGTTTTCCCAAGATTGATGGCTTTGCAAACTTAGTATTCACACTATTTCCTGTAAGTTTCCTTAACTCATTTTTTAATGCTGCAATTGCAAACCCCTTTTTCTGAATCTGAGCTAGTACATCAGCATTTTCATTAGACTTTTTGTTCAGTTGTTCCATTAAAGAGTCATTCTGGTTTTTGGTCTGAACTCGTGTCCTTTTGATAGAATCAAAAAGATCTTTGTAAGTCTGTTTCAAGTGCTCATTTTCTTTATGTAACTGCTCATTCTCTGCAAGTAATTTAGCCACACTATGTTCCAATTGTAGGAACCCGATTTACCACTTCACTTCACAACCCTAAACACGAATCAAGAAAAGAGAAGAGAGAGAGAGATGAGAGAGAGATGAGAGAGAATAAGAAAAAGAAATTTAGATATTATGAAAAAGATATTTTCTAAATAAGAAAAATATCTATATATATTTAGATATTTTAGAAAATATCTAAATATATATATACCCCTACACATTTAATGTGACGCGCGGGATATTTAGCTAGGACCCGGGCTCGGGTTTTGTTTGGGATTAAACCCGAAACATATACAATATTAGATTAACTATCGAGCCCGATACCCGATATTATCCTGTTACAACATTAACTAATTAAAGACCGAAGCTCCATCGTAGAGTGACCGAGCTTGTGTTGTTCTATATTTTTTGATCCAGGAAGAAACACATGTTATAGGAAGGTTAATCTTCATACACCATCATTGTATTACATGTTTTAGCTTTCTTTCGTGGTTAAAAAACCTAATATGGATTGATTTAAGTGAATATCGGAGCAAGTTTTTTTCTTCATGGAGGTTTATGCGTTTTATATTTATTTTTCTGGGCAGTGGGGTTGAAGGGTTAAGGGACAAGATCCTATGGTTTTAAGGAAATGAGACAGGCGGCTTTGACTTGGTCAAAGGCGGATTGAGTTTAATATTAAGAAATACTCACGGCGGTTTGCATAAAATGTGGCGAGTTTCTATGATTATACAAGGCAGTTTGACAGGTTGACAGCGAGTTGCTTATTATATTAAGATAAAATCAAACGTTACCATGCCCAAATACAAAATCATGGCGTTATTTGAGAAAAATTTCACGGCGACATTACTTTAAACCCAATGGCGGTTTGGGGAAGATATAATACTGCCGGCGGTTTGTTGAAAATAACAAGGCAGTGGTTTGATTATAAAATCAGGCGGCGAGTTGCTAAACCAAACAGCGGTTTAAGTATTTTATTAGGGCAGCGAGTTGTCAAAAGAAACAGCGGTTTGATCAGACAGTCTTCGCAGCGGTTTGCTTTATATTTTATTGCCAGCGGTTTGGTTAAGTGAAGGCGACGAGTTAGTATAACAGGCGGCGGTTTGGTCACATTTCTTAGGAGGCGGTTTGCTTATTATTTTAAGTAAATTTCACCTTGGACAAAACTGACATTGAACTATAAAACGACACTTAATCAAACTTAACAAATCATCAAATCAAATACCATAATCAAGGACTTATCGGCGTCAAATCTAACACAATCAAATTAAACAACAAACATATCAATCATTTCACGGTTTTCTATTGGATATTGTAAAATCCGTTAAATTTTTATCGGTTCTAATCATAGACTTGTAAAATCCCCGTGATCGACCTATTGTTATTCAAAAACCTCAACATCAATCCACATCAAATACCACTTAAGAATCATACAAATTCTTTTCACACTTCATAGTACGTACATAATTCATTCTATTCTTTCATGTCTACTCCAGTCAATACATCCTCAACAGATAGTCAAATGCATAACAATATCATGGCAGCTGGTTCAAAAGATCGTCCACCAATGCTTGGACAAGGAAGATATTCACAATGGAGATCACATTTTCTATGATAATTGACCTAAAGGAAATGGTGAATATTGGAGAAATGCATTTTTGTGGTCCATACAAGCTAACCAAGTGTAGTGATAGGAAGGCTGTTGCTTCCCCCACCCCCCCCCCCCCCCACCCCCCCCCCCCCCCCCCCCCCCCCCCCCCCCCCCCCCCCCCCCCCCCCCCCCCCCCCCCCCCCCGTCCCCCCCCAAAAGTAAATTCTCAGTAAGTACCACAAACATTGACGAAGCTAAGACAGTACACAACATGTCTGAAGAGAACAAATGTAATTTTCAAGTTGGAAAAAGGAGGAAGGCTATTTTCTTGCTTCTAACTGGTATTGGAGATGAAATCTCTCAACTGTTGATGCATGCAACACAGCGAATGAGACGTGGACAGCCATTGAAAGGCTACAACAGGGTGAATCATTGAACGTACAAGATGTAAAGACCAATCTATTCTGGGAATTTGGGAAGTTTACTTCTCGAGATGGAGAATCAATGGAGTCGTATTACTCACGGTTTTATAAACTGATGAATGAATTGACAAGGAACAACTTGCAAGTTACTACAATGCAAGTGAATGTTCAATTTCTTCAACAACTTCAACCAGAATGGTCAAGATTTGTGACGGTTGTCAAGCAATCAAAAGAAATAGGACACCTATCTCATATTACACAGATTTTTTTGACATTCTGAAGGAATATCAAAATGAAGTTAATGATTCGTTGTGGGGGTGAGGAGACTGCCAAAGTGGATATCCTTTATGCTTCTTGCGGCTGCTCAACCATACTCAGATAATTACTATCAAGCACCAAAACCTCAAAGAACAAATACAACATCATCTTCCACAAGACCAAGTGCATCTACCAGACACAAAGGCAAAGAGATTGCCAAACCAGTTACACCTCAATTGAGGTCAGTTCTTTCTGAGGAAGGACAGGAATCATGACAAGCTCAGAGGGATAAGGATATGCAAAAGAATTTGGCACTCCTTGCAAAGTATTTCAAGAAGCTCTACAAACCTACCAACAACAACCTTTGAACTTCTTCAAACTCCAGGAACAAGACTGAAGATACCACACCAAGGTATAACAACGATAATCAGTCAGGGCAGTTTGGGAATCAAAGGACAATGACAGTTGCTGGGGCTAGGGAAACTGTAGGAAGTCAAGTAGTGCAACAGAATGGGATATAGTGCTTGAAACTGCTAGCGGATTTGCACTATGCAAAGGAATGCTGGAGCCAAGCGGGTGTAAAGACTACACGTTATCACAAGCGGAAAAGATGATGATGTGAAACAAGCTGAACACGGTGTGCCCTGCAAGCTTGCAAGCTGTGGCTAGCGGACACGGATGAAGAGATTGTTATGAACAGGAAATTAAAGCCATTACAGTTTCATGCAAAGATTTTCAGGAGGTCTTACATGAAGAATCAGTTCTAATAATCAGCCATGGAACTGTACAAAACCATGATGAAATATAATTGTTTGCAATGAAAGACGACAATTATGAGCAACCTGAATTCCATTAATATACACATATGTTTTGGAGAAGGATGATCGCATGTCACTCCTGATTCATCAAATATCTGTATAATGTAATCAGGTTGTCCAAAATGCTGCGAATGGGGTTGAATGAGCGCTGTTTGTTTGTTGCGCTTGCAATTTAATTGCAATTTAACTCTTGATTACTGAGGAAAACAAAAATCGATTTTAAAGCAATTAAAGAAGTAAATGCATCATTGAATCAGAACTGATAGTAGTGCAGAACTAACCTTGATGAGGATGGTAGGGTCTTAAGGGAGGCTATAGTTGTCAGGGATAGTTGTCTGATTACATTCCTAGAACAACAGAATGAGTGTGAGAAGTACAAGCTTTAAGACCGGACGATTGATTATGACATTCTTCAAACAAAGTTAAATGAAACTCTAGGACTATTAGCTCGTAAAGACATTGACATAAAAGAAGGTTTAAAAACGAAAGCCTATGAAATTTCATTTGTCAATCAGAAACACGATGAGTTAGTCAAAAAGAGTCTTTTAACTAAGTCACAATTTGAAGGTCAACTCAAAGAGAAAAGTAAGGTAATTTTGGATTTAAAGGTTAAGGTGGGAAAGAGATTTTGACAAATTGATTGATATGGACAAAATTAAGTTTTGAATGAAATTCTTTATAAACGCAATCAAATCTATTCAGACCATTCATATGTTAGCACCAAATGCGCAACATATAATGGTAGATCACCTTTGTAATCCTAAGTACCTTCAAGGATAGCTCAATCTGAAAAAACCATGTTTTGTATGTGATCCCATATGGATACTTTCTGATCCTGCAAACAGATTTTGCCCCAATAGGGAAGATACAACGACTCTGGAAATAGAGTAGATAAAATTGAATAAAGACACAGTGAAAACCATATGAATACACAATCAAAACAGGTCTTTATGAAATTTTTCAAAACCCACCATCCAAATGACCTATCTTGATCAGTGTGGAACGCGCTAAAGAAGTTAGGAAGAAAATGTGGAGAAAAACATTTGTTTTTTTTAGGACTAAAGCCAAACATTGCTTAAAAACGCACATTGCCTCTTTCTACTCGTATCGAAAATCCATTAGTAAAAGTAGACAAGCTTACAACAAAATGACAAACAACTTTAATCATTTTAAAATGATTTGTGAAACAAGCTTGGTCTAATCATACTAGGAGTTATTTTCGTAACCCAACTGCTCATGATATGGAAGTTTTGATAAAATCATTATTGATGCCTCTTTCAATAAAAACTTTAAATGACAGAGTTATTGCTTTTTGTTCATGAACTAAAACGGGAATGCATGAAGACTTTAAGTATGTTGAATCCTTGAAAAAGTGATTGACGAGCTTGAATCTGAAAAGGCTGGACTTTCAAAATATATGATCTACTTCTCGTAAAGAGTGTGTGTTATTAAAGTGTTATATGTTATATTTGCTTCTCTGTTGTTTAAATGCTCATACTGGCTTATACAATGCTTATATCTTCACAATGGTTCAAAGAATGTGAAGGTCTTGCACAAAGTTTTCGAAAACAAATTGAATTTTGGTTAAACAATGAAGTTCTAATAATTTGGTAAAAAGTTATTTCTAATACTGAATTACTTCGATTGCTCTTTGAACTTGCTTTTAAACAATGTAAAGAACAAATGATAAAACAACTCAGTTTGCAAAGGGAAAACGGATCTAATTGTATTTCGAAAAGAACGTGAACAATATCATGAAAACAAGATTTGAAAGCTCAAATGCAAGACAAGAACATAGCAATAAGTGAGTTAAAGAAACTCATTGAGAAATGTATGGAAAAGTGGTGAAACTCGTTTGATAATCCATATGTTGTTAGACAACCAAATGCTCAACGGATTCTAAAAACTATAGTTTTAGGAAAAAACGATCTTTTTCAAATTCTCCTGAAATGAGAAGTTTTCAAACGAAACAGTCGGTTAATAAAACTAATGTGTCGGATGGTTCATCTAAACAAGTCACTCAACAGAATTTGCCTCAGAATAGAAAACAAGCGGAAATACACACGAATACGCTTACACCAGGAATGTATAGAATTGCCACTAGAATATAACACTAAAACAGGAGAACTCTTCAGTTTAACCTCATGACTTCTAGGAATACTAATCCTCACGTGTCTACATCTACAGGAGTAAATCACTCTACTAGTGTTAGCAGACCACTGCTTAAGAGCTATCAAGTTAAAGATAAGGTCGTGCCAAACAATAGTCAAGTGAAGTTTACAAAGAAGGAAGTAGAAGACCACCATAGGATTTCTAGTATTTCTAAGAAAACAAAATCTGTAACTGCGTGCAATGACAGTTCAAATTCCAGAACTTTGAATGTGAATGCTGTTTGTGTTGAATGTGGAAAATGTGTGTTTAATTCTAATCATGATGCTTGTGTTTCTAAATACTTGAATGACGTAATGCTTAGAAACTATGAAGCTAAAGTAGTTGCCTATTAGTGTAGTAACAAATAAGAGAAATAGAACTAATCTATTGCAACACCCCTTAAGAAAAACAGTTGCATCATATACCACTATTCAGAAAACCCAAGATTCTTTTATGGAGTTGTATAAGATACAAATAAGGCATGGAAATGGTGGATAGAAAAGAAATGTCCATTAGAATACAAATGGATACAAACGACACCTTCTAGACCTAGTCTTAAATGGAAACCAACGGATAGTATCTTTAGTAATGTTCGTCTTAGGTGGGTTCCCACAGGAAAGTTATTCAACTCTTGCACGGGCAAGGTTGACAGTGAACCCACGCATGGTTTCAATAGTCGATATCCCTAATATTCATGATGGAAAAACAAACTCTGGGTTTAAGTGCAGGTACATCATTCAATGGTCAAAAGCAACAAAGAATTGACTTAAATGCAGATGCACTATACAATGCAAAGCAGGAAAATCTTAGAGTGTGGTTGCTAAAAATGTTGATATCTAAGAAACCAGTGCCAGAATGGTTTCACAAAAGATGAGCTACGAAAAATGACGTTTTTGAACAACGCAGCTAAAGCCTGTTCTTCATCAAATGACCTTCTGATCATTAATGTTCAGAACTCGGATCAGACCACAGCAATGAACAGTCAAGTTCAAAGCCGGTTCTAAAGTTGTTCCTTAAGCAAACAAGACAGCTACATCACGACAAGAGTTGGAATTACTTATTCCCACCTTCACATAGAATGCTAAGGACAACACAGGTTTATATTTATTTATATATATATATATAATATAACAAAATCAATTTGTTAACTCATTAGATTCACCTTAAGAACACAGATCTGGAGGCTTGGTAAAATGAAAGAGGAATTTATTCATTATAGAGAGAAAAGGGAAATGAGATGGGAAGAGTGTGTGTGTTTGTTGAGAGAAAAGAGGAGAAAAACACACACACACACACACACTTTACAAAAGTGAGCTTCACCCCTCCATGGAAGTATGGAGGGGGTATTTATAGTCCCGGGCTTTACTAGCTAAACTAACCCGACACGACTATAAATGATAAATGTAATTCCAGATAAGTCACCATATTTTAGGGCTAACAATCTTCCCCCAATATGTGGACTTACGGAATTACTTACAATGTTCCTAACAAGTACAAATAAAACGTAAATTTAGTCGTCCAAAGCGCTTACACAGCTTGAAGTTGTCTTCTGAGTTATCCTTCGTCTTAAAACTTGTATTCCAGCTGGATCTTCATTGTCTTTACTGTTCTTGACCCATTTGTAGTATGCATGTGTGGATTATAACTTCACCCAATCCATGCAGAATGTTTTGAAAAGCTTTCTTCATTAGACTCCTTTTTGGCGAAGTTTTGAATCGGCTTCCCCGAAACCAACATTCGCATAATCTTAAGCAGATTCTAAAAATTTTGATCTCGCTTGAACAATCTTTACATGTCATTAACACGTTGCAACAGCGGAATTTTGTAGAAGTCAAACCACACCAACTATACCACTGCTTCTTGTCATTAGGGCTTGGTGAATATTCGTCCGGGGGTGCATGCGAGAAATCAGCAACAGTTCTTCTCACGTTTGCATAATACTTCACAAACCATATTAAACATTTTTTTAGGGCTAACAAACTTCCCCCTGGAAGTAGATATGGTAACAAAAGTCATTAAGTCCCAGATGTACACATTTTCCCCCATGATGGTTGCGAACTCTCAGAAGCATCATTGTCGTGTACGTCCATATACTCGAGAAGTTCTAGTCAGCACAAATTAAGTTCTTGTATATGAATGCCGTTAAAGAACTTTGAAGATTTTGCTTATACTGTGAAGTATCGTTGTCTTGGAATAGCATAAAAATACCTGTAAGAAGTGCTGATTACATCTCAACCTTTATACTCTCTGGCTAACTTACCAACCTCGTATTCTTTCGGCTATTGCTGTGATCACTTGGTGAAGTTAACTCGATATACCAAACTTGAAACTGAAGTAAAATCCCCTAAATTTGTTACTTAAGCTTGCACTATTGTTGATTGAAGAACGGTGCAGAAGAGAATCTCTAAGTACCTTATACTTCATCAAAAGTATAAGAAGTACAACACCTCTTGAAATTATCCACAAACGACATCTGCGTATGACACTGGCACTATATTAAAGTTAACTCCTTTAAGTTGCTAGTATTCCAGGTCTTCATCCAACCAACCTTGACCTCTGGAAAATAGATAAACTAAGTCTTAATCAAAACTGTTATCGTTCAAGCAAGTCATTCAATCGATAGAAAATAGAAGAAAAGTCACGATTGATGAATAAGTAGACTCCTTTGTGAAATTCAACTTTAATCGTAAATAAGGGATACCAAACCAACTTCGTGATCACTTGTCATCATTATCCGAATCTCTAGCCTTTTTGTATTTAAGTGGAATCTTTTTTTTTGGTTATTTTGGGATTAAGTGTTGTGGTTTGTGTGGTATGTTGTTATGGTTGATTGTGGTGTTTGTTTTCCTTGTTTTTGATTATAATAATATTCCCAAATTCGGTCACATGCCCAAAGTCGGTCACATGCCCACCTGATCATAACCGTTCAGAACTCGGAAAATGACGTTTAAACAACGCAGTTCAAGCCTCATTCTTCATCAAATAACTTCTGATCATAACCATTTAGAACTCGGAATTCAAGACCACAGCAATGAACAGTCAAGTTTAAAGCTGGTTCCAAAAGTTGTTCCTTAAGCAAACAAGACAGCTATATCACGACAAGAGTTAGAATTACTATTCCACCTTCACATAGCAATGCTGAGGACAACAGGTATATATATATAAATACAAAATCAATTGTTAACATTAGATTTACCTTAAGAACACGGATCCGGAGGCTTGGTAAAATGAAAGAGGAATTTATTCATTATAGAGAGAAAAAGGGAAATGAGATGGGAAGAGTGTGTGTGTTTGTTGAGAGAAAAGAGGAGAAAAACACACACACACACTTTACAAAAGTGAGCTTCACCCCTCCATGGAAGTATGGAGGGGGTATTTATAGTCCCGGGCTTTACTAGCTAAACTAACCCGACACGACTATAAATGATAAATGTAATTCCAGATAAGTCACCATATTTTAGGGCTAACAATATATCATACACGAATTTGATACACAATATTTTAGGGCTAACAATATACCAATTGTAGGATCCCGTTAACACTTCATAACATATTGATCATACATCGATTTGATTAGGAAAACGAGAAAGTAGTGAGAGTTGTTTTTGTAGAGAGAGAAAGAATAGAGAGAGAGAGATGAGAGAAAATAGGAAAAGGAAAATTATTTTAGAATGAACAACTACTAACTTTTCCTAGGAGGAAAAGTTATATATATACCCCGACACATTAAGTGACGCGCGGGATATTTAACTAGGACTCGGGCTCGGGTTTTGCTTGGGATTAAACCCGAAACATATACAATATTAGTTTAACTATTGAGCCCGATTCCCGATATTATACTATTACAACATTAACTAATTAAATGACCGAGACTCGTACACATAATGAACGAACTTCCAGTTCGGCTCAATATTTTGAGGCTAACATCTATCGATGTAGACTATCATTAGGCATATTTAGGAAGAGTCATTTAATCAAATTAGAGAATGAATATGAGACTATCACTAGTGGTGCTCAATTCAGGCTAAACACGACCATTTTTACGGGTTATACCACAAACCCAACTTCACTCTTGGAAGCAATTCAACCGTTAGGTCAAATTGATTTCTTAGTTGCAATAGATTCTCCAGTAGTCATTCTTATGTTTTAGCAAAATATATTTCTATATTTGCCTAATGAAGTGTAGCAAGATAGAATTTGTAGTATCTTATCATAGATGGCACTAACAGACTCAACTAACATGCTTTATTTTCAGTTCGACATAATCCTGAATCAAGACGTGTGGAGGTTCTAAGGTTAATGTGAGAGAGCTAGTTGTTGTATTGGTTAAGAGAGAATGAGTCATCTAGGACCTAAGAGTTGCTTAAGAGGACAATGTAATACCTCTATAATAAGAGTGTTTATAGAATGTTTTTTTTTTTTTTTTACCTATTGCATGTCTTTTATGAAAGGTAAATCAACTTAAGGTTATTTACCTCAATTGATTCTTGTTGATAATTTCTGTTTTAGAAATAATGATGATTAACTAATGTTTAGTTACCTGTATGGTTGACATTTTTAAGTGATTTTTGACAAAAGGAAGATGTTTAATTCTAATGCCATAGGGCAGATTTACCTAAACCAAAGATGAATCTAAGACGAAGGATCCATCGATCCGTGGAGGTGCCAAATTTGGCAAGAATCATTTTTCCATTATTTGGGAGATGGTGTTGATATTAGGTTATTAAGAGAAACTTATATATAGTTATAAGGGTTCTCGGTTTGGAGTTTTCGGAAATGAACATCAAGTCTTGCTTATCAAGTTGGAAGTACTTATAAGTTTCCCGATGGAAATTCATAAGTAGTCAATCCTACTTAGAGTGTGTTAAGTTTAGCATGTATAATTTGGCCAGTGCTAATTAACACAACATTTAAACACTTTATGACTCTAATGATTACATCGTATTGCAAGTGTGGAGTTGCAAGTTGATGACCAATCTTTATGGTCTTATAATCGACTTCGTGATTTCATGTAATAACCCGAGGAGGTTATACTTGTAGTCTCGTGTAAAATATTTATGATCCAGTTGATTGATTTTTTGGTGATCTAGTTAAAATTAATATTATCCTTTTCTCGGATTTCAGTTCATATGCCAAATTTGTTTTTAGATTGAATTGTGAGATGTGATTACTTGTGAATAAGATTAATCTTCATTATGTGTAATGGGGTCTTGATGCTGTACGATCACTTATTTAAAGAAAGTGCAATAATGGTTTGTGAAATATGTTCAATTCTTCCTAGTCCTAACCTTAGATGGTTTTAAGTGGTTCTTCATTTGGTGATAAGAAATTTATCTTATTGGTAGAGTAAGAGAAAATAAGTTTAAATGAGAAGAAGAAGTTTGAGTTTTTGGTTGTGCTTTTGAATTGTTTGGCAGAGTTACATATGTTGTGATTTGCTCATGTTTGGACTTTTTGGACTGACGAATTTACCAAGTGATTGCAAGGTAATTTACTTGAATATTTTTGGATTTAAAACATTCAAGTCGTCAATCCTACATCATTATGTTATTTTATGCATATTATTTGCAAATATTTGGAAACGCAAACTATTGGACAAGTTAGACTCAATAGGCATCATATACACAAGTGTGAGTTATGATCCGATGCATATTCTTATCGTCTTGGAAAGGGATGTCGCTATTTTCATATCAATCGAGTGTGATTGAGTATGTAGGTTTAAGATAATATCTCTTGTTATATTTTGATATAATCTTAAAGCTAGACAAATAAGAATCCAATTTCTTGTTCATACTCGAAAACTTGTCAATTAGATTCGACAATAATATCAATCATAATTTGAATAACGAATCGATATATATTCGAAATCTTTCTTAACCCTCACGAACACTATTTTTAAAAGAAAACAAATAAAGATTTTCATAGTGTGTTCCATTTTTTCTAAGTCTAGTTGTGAGGTGAGGTTATAAATAATGACAAGTTAATTTCTTACTTCAAGATTGTCATATATTTTGCTTGTGCGAAAAACTATTTGTTGATATGTATAGTATGCATAGTTTTTGACATTTTATGAGTATATTAATGATTTTCTTAACCATTTTTATACAACACACATCTTTTGTAAAATACTATACGTTTATAAAAAGAATATAATTATGTGTGTATGTTAGAACAAATGCAAGCACAAGCAAAGTTAAAAAAAATATTTTCATTTACTTAATTACCAATGTATTAATACAATCTTTTATTTTGTTTAACCAACCCGAGGTCAAACAACGCAAGATGATGAAAATATTTAGACATTTTGTTGGAAGAGAGATAATGTGTTGGAAATATTTTAATGATGGGTTTTAAAATATGATCTTAGGACATTATTTTTCCACACACTTGACAAACTATTTAACTCTCATTTCTAAATGGGTTACTACACTCAAAATGATCTACAAGATGTTTATGTAACACTTGTAAATATAGTAATCTATGCCTATATGCAGTGCACAAACAATTTTGCAACTTAACGCAAGAGATCTAACGTAATTCCTATTAGGCATAATCCGAAAAACTATTAACAAATAAATAGTGTACATGGCATGTGTGTTTAGATAAATAAGTAGCTCAATTACAAGTAGCAATGCTCATTTAATAATATCTATTAACAAAAATACGATACAAGTAAATACACATAATCATTTAGCATGCACATAAAGATATTCGTCGTCGTTTTGTGTATTAAATACAATGATGTATACTTAGCTTGATTTTATTCGTAAATAAAATAATTTCCTCCCCATTTTAAAAATTAATTAAGATCAATATTTTGAAAGGACAACTACACTATTTTTCAAAGATATATCAATTAGAAATGCCCGACTCAAAGGAAAATGTAAAATACAAGTTTTATGTTAAAACGGAACTCAAAGTTTTGACCACTGTGTAGTATTTTGCATTTCTAACTTATTTAAGTTTAGAATGAAGACTTGGAAGTATTTTTAAATGAAAGTAGACTCAATTATCTTCGAAATGGCGGGTGACACGACTTCTACGGACTTACGGTTAATTTTATATGATTTTTCAAAGTTTGCTAAATTTTGCTGAAATAGACAAACGGCCCCCATAAAGGTGACGGCCCCCAGATATATTTGGGGGCCGCCCTAATATTTATAGGACTTTGTTCAAAATCATTTGGTGACTTAACTATAGAATACAGGACTTTAAAAAGTTGTTCCAGCACACAAATTTCGTGTTTTAGACATCATTTCTACTCTTACGAGTTAGACAAACATAAGTTAGCACTTCCAAATTCTTTTGAGAAAATTTTCCTTCAAGCTAGTATACAAAGTATATTTAATAACAAAACTGGTACGAATCAAACAACAAAACACTTTTCATATTTAATCCCCCTTCATGGGTAATTTGATACATGGATCGTGCTCTATTTTAAAAACCATTTATTTTGAAAACTAGAGCGACATGGATCCTGATACCAATTGTGGAAAACTAGAGGGGGGTGAATACGTTTTCATTTAAAAACTTTAAATCTTTTGTATCAAATCACCAATCAAGTTTGACACAATATAAGAAGTGTTGATTATAGATCTATAATTACTAATACATAATCTAATAATACAACCACACTCACAATATTCACAATAATGAATCTACAAAACCATATGTAAAATGATATACACTGCATCAACGGACACTCATGATCACAAAATGCAAGTATTAAACTAAAGCAATAAATGTAAAGAAATACGTAAACGAAAGGTAAAAGAAAATGCAAACAGGACACGATGATTTATAGTGGTTCGAGTCATGAGTCCTCTCGCCCTAACTCACTCCCCGAGTATCGAACTCGAGAGTTCTTCAATAATCAACAAGCTCCACTTTAGGCGGAGGGAAAACCTAATTATTACAATGCTTACATATTTCCACATAAGCTAGCTGTCGAGTCCTTCTTTGGGTACAACTATACCGTTATGTTTATGGCCAACATAACAAAACCATGTGTTTTATGCGCCTAAACACATAAACCACGTCGCTTACATTATTTCTGACACTAAGCTAGATGTCGAGTCTTAATCTTAGCTAGAACCAATCTATCACCCATACTTGTATTTTGAGGACCGAAATACTAATTGACACAACATCAATACTTCCGGATTTATACACTATCCAGATCTACACAAATACATAAGAATGAAAGACATGGACTAGATCTATATGTAACAATTGTTACAATGAACTAACTAGATAAATATCTTCGTATCTTAGCGATGACGAAAGTTCTTCTCTTGCACTTGAGGAAATGAGGTAAGGATAGAAGATTTGATCACATTTAAACAAGATTAACCAAGTTGAATGATCAAAGATTTAGAGAGATTTAGTGAGATCTAGAGAGATAAAGAATTGAAAGAAAATTGTGCAAACGAGTTGTGAAAATAGTTGGAGGTGACCCACTATTTATAGGAGCTGAAAAACAGCCTGTCAGGAAACGGCGGTCCCAGATATATTAGGGGGCCGCCGGTATTTAAGGGGGCTGCCGGTATTTAAGGGGGCCGCCAACCTATTTAAGGGACCGCACCGACAGACGCTCATGTTTTTGTCTTTTTGTGGTGAAGGTGAAATCTAGTGAAAGTGACTCTTTGTTTTAGGGGATAATGAACCAGATTTGAATTCAAAATATTTACCAAATAAAAAATTTTATTTATAAACAAAATAATTTGTCTAAATAAGTTTTGAGAAATAGTTTTGTTATATTTATAAAAATATAAAGTTTAAGACAAAAACTTATTTATTTGATCATCCTACAAGTTTAATGTTGTTTGTACATACTGACGTGAAATTTACGTCGGGTGGCAAAAACATAATATCGGTGTTGATATTAGACTTGAGAACAGTCGTGAGTTGTGGATGCGAGTATGCATTGATATCTGGTGTGATTAAGAGTACTTGCGCACTTTACGTTTCGTATTACAGGTTTCAGTTTTGTCCATTACCAATAACATAAGTGATCGTATAGATTAAAACATTTTTTTTATTCGTAATATTGCACTAACAAAAGCTTAGTCAATCAAGGGGTATATATACTTATTTACGAAGATAATTTTATACTTTCTTATTTATTTTTATACCTTTACATAAACGCTTACGTTTGCGTTATGAGCCTTTTCATTGCGCGCAGAATGTTAAACTTATACCACATTTAACCAATACCTACAATATTTATACCTTATCAAAAATTAAATATTTCCCTCCCTCTAAATGCAAACCAACCGGCTATATATGTGTATTAGACATAAAATAATACCAAGATATACATTAAGATATACACTTAACAACTAGTTGGTGCATTCTTTTCAACACTTCTTACACCAACACTTACACACTCTATGTCCCATCTTTTACTTACACAAGCCCACACCCCCTTACCTTCCTTAGTAATTTTGTCTCCTAGATATTTCCTAGATAAATAGGTGCAAGCAACTAGCTTCTTCACTTTTATTCATCACTTGCAAAAACAAAACAAATCTCTCTTTTCTCTCCTTAAAACCCATGGCTTAAAATAAGCCATAAAAGGGTTCCATTGTTTTTCATTTTCTTGATATTTCAAGCATACTAGTGTGTTCATGGTTCAATACTAAGGTGTTCTAAGTTGATTTCCATGTTAGGGTTTCAAGTTTAAGCAAGGGTTTATCTAGATTTAAGTTAGGGTTTCATTATTCAAGTTGAGGTTTTTATTAAGTTCTTGGGTTAAAAATCAAAGCCCAGGATTTATTTTGTGTTCATAAGCTTTGTAAGCATTCTCAATCTTCTCTTGTGATTTTCATTACCATTATGAATAAGTTTATACATATTCTATTCTTCAATTATTTATCTTTACACATAAACATCTTGATTACAATGTTATATCACCAACTAGTAAACTTTTATAAATATTTGTAAAGAAATCAGAAACACAACTTACTTATGATTATTAAACATGTTGTCAAGTTTGTTATTCATAATTTAGCTTTTTGATTTTATAAGTTATTTCATTATATTGTGAATTGTTAGATGGGATTAGGTTAGTTTGGATGTGTTGATTGTGAAGGAGGTTGAAGTGGTTAGATTAGAGGTTGTTGTTTGGTAAAAATGAGGTTAGATTAAAGTTTTTGGAAAGTATAAATACCCCTCTTTACAATCGGTTTTAAACTAGATGGTATAGATTTTTCAACGAGTTAAAACCTTAAAAATAGGTTAGTTCATCTTAATACGATTCTGGGCATATAAAGAACTCAAAAACCGGATGTAAAACTAAGAAGTTATGGTCAAAATAAGATTTGAAACAATACTGGCAAAATTAGTTTTTTTGGCGAATCTGGCAGAATTTGATTTCGTAATTTTAACCCCTTTCGATTCTGAACCGACTTAAGTATAAAACTAGAAACTTGCTCAGAATGATTTTTTGGTCTAGTATTGCTAGTTTTGAAGCCCGAAAATGTAAAACGGAAGAGTTATTCTTAATCAAACTTTGACTATTTTTCGGATAATGACATGAAAATTTAGGCACTTTTTTTACAAATGTATGTTTTTGACATGAATAGTAAAATAGTGTTTTCGGACATTTTAGGGTCCATTTGGACTATAAAAACCTTAGAAAATTATATAGCATCACTTATATATTTATACGCGTTTTAAACTTTATAAATTAACTATTCTACATATATATTGTCATTGTAAAAAAATAATAAAAGTGGTAAACTTAACGAAATCTTTATTTTGATTTATAAGCTAAGTCTAAAACTATTAGGTGGTGATATAACAAGATAAAATACAGTGCATTGTTATATGTTTACATGTGGTATTCTAAATCGACCTATAATTAAAATATGTTGCATACCGGTCCTTTGCGACGACATTCCTTGTTGATTTTTTTAAAATCAATTCCATCACTTAAGGTGAGTTGCATGGCCCTTATTTTACTTCTTTAAATATTTTAAGGGAGAATACATGCTCATTTATAAACTCGTTTTCATAACTCATTTACAAACTCGTTTACATACTCGTTTACAAAACTCGTTTACATGCTCGTTTATTTTATAACATTGCGATTACTTTTCAAGACTTTGTTGTGTTTATAGCCGGCTTTCATTGTTTTAATTACTTTCAAATATGGGGTGAGATACATTGCTTGTTTTCACTTATGGATGCAAATACTTTACCTTCTTTCAAATGATTACGGATTATTCTAAGTAACGATAATCCACTATGCCTTTATTATCATAAACAGTTAATTACTTTGTGTAAGCACATGTGTTATAAATAGATTTATTGGGAGTGACATCCCCGTCTAGGATTAGTGTCTACAAGGACAACAGGCGTATACCATGCCAGATTTTAGGTGTCTCATTGAGGACACTCACTAGGATACTTTGATTGTCTGAAATTGATTGGCATTCACTAGGGTACTTACTTACTTTGTCTGAAATTGATTGGCATACATTACTTGACTAGTTTCGGTGTCACTAGCTTGGTGCAATCTGTATTCACTCGCTCGGATATCGTATACCATGCAATACATACTTTAAACCTTGCGGTCCAACTTTGTTACTTACTTAAACCTATGAACTCACCAACTTTATGTTGACACTTTTAAGCATGTATTTCTCAAGTGAATAAGCTGCTTGACGTTCTTGATGTGCATTGGAGTCTAAAATTTTTAGAATTTCATTCATGTATTTCTACTTGCATTCAAACTATCAATCTCGTTGTATTATTTTTAGTCTTTCACTTTGATGCTACTTTGGGACAAATGTTATAACTTTTTAAATTTCAATTAAATCAACAAGATTATCTTTCAAACGACTCATTTAGAGGTCGTTTTCTTGTATCTTATGCTATTGTATTATAAAGTAACGCCCCCGATTACCATTCCGTTGCCACATATTTTGGGGGTGTTACACAAGGCGTGATACATTTCAGGAAACGAGGAAAACTAAACCCAAGGGATATCAGACCATTCAAGGTTTTAGCTAGGGTTGGCCCTTTAGCTGACCGACTCGAGCTTCCTTAAGAACTGAGCGGTGTTCACAACACATTCACATATCTAACATAAAGAAGTGCTTATCCGATGAATCACTCGTCATCCCACTCGAAGAAATTCAAATTGATGTAAAAATCTTACATTTATTAAAGGTACCCGGTTTGAAATTATGGACGAGTGGTCAAACAATTGAAAACAATCCCATCCGAATATCAAGGTTCTGACGATATTCAAGGAGAGGCCTAGAAATCATTAGGAGCGTGAAGTCTAATTTCGAAGCAAATTACACTCACTCTTTTCATATAACACCTCACCACCGATTTACCACCAATACAAAGTTAAGGACGTAATCATTTAACGGAGAAGAATGTGACAACCTACATTTTTCTGGTTTACTTTTATTTAAAAACTTGAACATTTTACTTTGAACACGTGAAAAACCTGCTTTACCGTATAACCGCGATGTTATTTCGCGTATAACGAAAAACAACTTTGAATGTGTCCTGACATTATACTAAGTTTAGTCTACTCATGGTAAGTGCATTATCATCCTCATGAATATATTTTATAAGTCATATGCATTTCATTTTATAACTTTTACGTAAAACATATAAACTTGCATGGTTTTACATGCATGCATGCACAACTTACTGATGCGGTGGGTTGCATCACATAAGTTTTACAACCATCCTACGCAGTGTACCTAATCATTGTAGTGTAGTATAGGTAAGACTCGGGAGCTTATTATCATTCTCTAGGGGAATAGTTTAGGTAGGTTCGAATTATATGTTTACTAAGATCTAAAGGTTGAGGGAAGATTATTTTTGTATTTTTTTAGTAAGAAAATAAATCTCAGGTTTGAAGAGGGGTTGATTAAGCTACAATTAAACTACTCATAATTATGTAGAAAAGTAAATTGATGGAAAAACTCATATGGTTAAACAAACATGTTTACCTAATCATGTACTACTCCCTAGTTATTTTCTCTAATTTTATTGCCCACCTTGTTATGTATGTGTAAGTATTCCCTATTCAGCAGCGGTTGGTTAAGTCCGCTATTAGTGACAACTAGACGATGGTAAACTAATTCAACCACTCATGTCAATACGTAACATCTCACGCGTAATAAATACCTAATTCGGAATCCACCCAAAGGTGATCTAGACATGAAGATCTAATCACATGTATCTTTAAACCTAATCGCTTTTCTCTAGACCTCTACGCTATGATATGAAGATCACATAGCTAGTTTTCTAAAGCCTAACGCGAAACACACTTTAAAGAAGCAATAATAAAAGAGATTTAACAACTAGGTTTCATGCATCATAAGCAAAACACATATCCGATTTTGCCAGCATGGTATTAAAAGGGAAACAATAATTTCAAACAACACATAGACTATATTGAATGATTAAAAGGTAAAAAACTTCACTTCAATTAAACATGGAGTATGAATGAGTACAAAAGGGTTTAAAAACCCTAAAATTTGACCAATATGGCTGCTACCAAAGGAACCCTAAAAACGTATGCAAATATGCACCAAGTCATTCCCTAAGTATTACCTATGAATTCCATACTTAAAACCCTAAAAATAAAGGTTGTGTATATAAGAAAATAGTCGCGACAACATCGCTTGTTAATTGTGATGCCTTGAACCCGCTGAATCTTCTATGGGCTTCTTTAAGTCGGCTACTTCAGACACCATCACTAGAATTCTGACGCCGTCGCTTGAACACTTTGACGCAGTCACAAGGTTTTGTGACACCGTCTTCACGTACTGTATGCCCTCTTGATATCAAATTTTGTGTAGAGTTGAATTCTTGTCCGTTTCTTCCCAAATTGAGTCCAAGTCACGTATATTTCCTCCAAATGCCATCCAAGTACTAAAAACACAAAAAGACACGATTAAGCACATATCTTGGGTATATCTGCATGATTTAGCGGGTTAAATGACCCCGAAAAAGTGTATAAAATGACACCTCATCAAATACCCTACACTTGGGATTTGCTTGTCTTCAAGCAAATGAGAATTTCTACCTAGTTAATAGCAATATCAGGGGCATTTAACTTACTCAATAAAGATAATTCATGGCACAACCAATTAGACCTCGTAATTAAAAGCACGGAAATTATATACTAGCACCCGTCATAAGTGTTTGAATTCTCTCTTTCTTTAGGGTGTAGAATGAATTATAACAATATGGGAAACAGGAAAATAACACTCATTACCTGTCATAGCATATAAATTACCATAGGCTTGATAAAGGTTCAAACCTCCACCGCATTGGCATAAACACCTAGGAATTACTATCAAAGAAGTCTTTAAAGGGTTGTGATGTATAGGTGTAGGATAAAGGAAACACGGTTAGGGGA
>BQNB010020105.1:0-65915 GCA_026074375.1 Tanacetum coccineum | reverse complement strand
CTCTTTACCCTCGATAAGGCTACATAGAGTTGTCCTCTTGAAAGGCATCAACTGCCAGTAAAATGAAATAAAACATAGTGTAAGAAAAAAAACATACCAACTTTTTGCATTTGGAAAAAATAAGAACAAACCAACATGGTGTTTAGGATTGCTTAATGTGCTATCATGCTATGAAACAATAGACTGTTTATATATTGCTAATCTGATTGCTTGAGATTGAAATAAAAGGATTAGAGTTGCTTATTCCATAAGAAATAAATAGTCCAATAACCAATCCCAAACACGCTTTAATTCCTATAATTTGTTAAATTAAGAGTCATTTTACATAAAAATCCTTGAAAAATAAAAATGCCAAACATTAAAGCACACGACTATTAATCACAACTCTAAAGATCTGAATCACATCGAAACCAACACTTTCAAAACGTCAAACACCCACAATACTCCCACTTTACATAAACAACCCCACTTTTTAACTACTATGCATTACTTGAATGCAAAATCACCATGGGATTCACTGCAAACTGAAAACATTATATTTCACTCTGTAATGCTCATGGTCTTTAGCAATAATAGCGAAACCTAAATCAAATAGAAGTTATATCAGAGGTTGAATAACTCAATAACCATTCAGATTGTATCTGACCTTTGATTTAGGAGGTCAATACGAACACCCTGTCAACAATGATTGTGGATGGTTTCTCTTCATTGATAATAATCACCAGCACCAGCTAACTCTTGTATCTACATATTAAGAACTTATGTCATTCATTTATCGACAAAGTTGCTTACCTATCATCTTAATTTCTCAAGTTCCAAATATAAAAAAAACATCTTGACATGATCAAAACGAGTTATGTTGACTTGATCAAAAGATATTAAATGTACTGCAATGCAAGAAAACCTTCTAATTTGATTTAATTTAAATAAAAAAGTTTCAAGCTTTATAGTAACGATAGAGTATTCTACACATATATAAACACAGTAACCAAACAGAAGGGTAAATCCATGAAGAAACTAACCTTATCTTGAAGTGCCGTTTCTTCTTGAAGTGTCATTTATTCCGGGACTAATCATTGCAACAAAAATGTAATTAGATGATCCCAAAGGTTTTCGTCCCCTCAATATATCTTGTTGATTAATTAAACCCACTGCACCTAATTCGAATTTGATTCCAAACGTGGGAATAAGATCAGACCACCTACTTGTTTCTCATTTGTTTATGATACATGTCGATAATATCTTCTACTTCATTACTGATTAATAGTAAAAACATAGAACATTCAAATTCATCTTCCTTCCACACATCAATTGATGTAATGGCCTATAAACCTGTAATTAATGACACAGACAAAAGGCTAATTAAGAAAAGCAACTATACCTGCTTTTTAGATTGCGCAATGCGCGATTTCAATGATTCAACTATAGCATTCACCTGATAAAGTTGTTTATTTAACATTTGCTTATCGGGAAGTAGAAAAGTATGAGACTCTTTCATCTTCAGACTTTTAAAAACCATCTGCAACAAAAGGAGGTGATGAGAAGGGAGGAATGTATTACATATTACTCAAGTTTATGAAATTACATGCTTACTCTAAAAGAAATTCGAAGAAAAAAGACCAGCCTAACCTATAACTATCAAGAGATGCATGATCATCCGATATACTACATAATTTATTAAAACAGTTTCGATCATATGTGCAATACAGATTGTAAAAAAATCAAACCTGTCTTTCAGCTTCAATATTGATAATCGCTGATGGCATGCAGCCTTAGTTTTGTTAGCGGCTTTTATCCTCAATTCTGAACTGTGTTCATCAAAAGCATTTTTTAGAGCCTAAGCTTGCGAATGAGCTCTCTTTTCAGATTCTTTATATTCCATGATGTCCCTTGTACCAAATGAAGTATAATTTGTGTTGGGAAAAACAAGTCAATCGGTCAACGTACTGCTAAGCAAAAGATCAACGTACTGCTAAGCAAAAGGTCAAAGTACTGCTAAATAGAAAGTCAAGGTACTGCCAGTCAAAGATCGAAGTACTGTCGTAGATAAAGGAATCTTAAACGATTATCATTTAAATGGTTATGTTACTAATTATCTTGTAACAGTTAGTTTAATGATTAGTATTGATTAGTGTTTATGTCATACAAGGACTGTACATCTACTAGAGGTTATCCTTATGTTTATAAAAGGATCTCTAGGAAGATATTAAGAGATATAGAAAAACACGAGTTAAGAATTATTAGTATTGTATTAGGGATCTGCAATTTAGGCAGATTCAAAAGGTTTATAATAGAAATCGTTTGAGAAACTATTGTGTGTTCTTCTTAAGTACTGCCAACTAGATTCCGCATAGTTGACAGTATATCAGTGTTTCATAAAGGAATATCGATCCTACAAGTGGTATCAGAGCTTGTGAAGAGACTCTGATCTAGAAGAACTTTTAATCAATCGAAATCTTTCTAAACTCATAAAAGATGTCTGAAACAGAACCTATCCCTCCCACCTCGTCCGTTACTGCACTTAGAATCCCTATAATCAAGAAAGGTGAATATGACCTATGGTCCATGAAGATGCGACAGTATATCGCTATCACTGATCACATACTATGGGACATAATCACCAATGGAAACCAAACCACAACTGATCCTGCATCTCCCTCAGTGTCTGCACCAAAGACTTCACTTGCTGCAAACGCAAGAAGAAACAATGAGAAAGCCCTTAATATACTGCTTTCTGCCATACCTGATAGACATCTTCTCAGTTTTCATGATGCTGTAGATGCAAGATCTTTATGGAAAGCCATAAAAGCAAGATTTGGAGGAAACGAAGCATCAAAGAAGATGCAAAAGAATCTGTTGAAACAACAATTTGAGACATTTACTATTGGATCTAGGGAAGAACTAGATTCAGCATACGAAAGGTTTCAGCATATTCTTAGCATGCTTGAATTACATGATGCTACGGTGTCCATTGAAGATGCAAATTTGAAGTTTCTAAGAAGCCTACCATCTGTGTGGCATGTAGTGGCTACCATGATTCGGGGACAACCTGGATTAGACGAGTTAGACTTTGATGATCTCTACAACAACTTAAAGGTGTATGAGCATGAATTGAAGGGTGTCTCAAATTCAAGTTCACCAAACATTGCCTTTCTGTCCACAGAAGTCAAGGGCAGTACTTTGAAACAAAGTACTGCTGAACCAACAAATATCCCAAAAGGATATACACAAGCTGCCTCAAGCAAGGTTCCCACTGCTCCTAACTATGCTTCTCACTCAGATGAAATCATATGTTCCTTCTTTTCTCAACAAGCATCCATGCCTACAACTCATGATGATGAAGACCTGCTACAAATTGATGAAGATGCTATGGAAGAAATTGACATTAGGTGGCAGGTGGCTATGATAACTGCAAGGATAAGGAAGTTTATGAGGAAGACAGGAAGACCAATTGATCTCAAGCCAAAGAATGGGATCACTTTTGACAAATCAAAGATTGAATGTTTTAATTGTCAAAAGTTGGGTCATTTTGCTAGAGAGTGTCGGTTTGCTAAGTATCAAGAAAACAGAGCAAATGGTCGTCAGGAAAAGAAGACTGTGGCTATTGAAGATTCAAACTCAAAAGCCTTAGTGGCAACAGACAACAATGAAGACATTGACTGGACCAAGGAATTTGATGCTGAACCAACGACTTTTGCTATGATGGCACTGACTGAAGTTGAAAAAGATGATTGGAGCATGGAGTTTGATGCAGAACATGTGCATTTTGGACAAGATGGACTTGGTGATTTTGACTGGAGCAATAAAGATGATGATACACCAGTATCTCTAGCTTTAATGGCTACAAACTCAGAGGTACCTTACTGTTCCAAATGTAGTAAGTCTTATAAACTATTGCTTGAAAACTATCAAAAAGAAAGAGATAATTTTAACGAGCTGATGGACTGAAATTCTAGTATATCAATGATCTTAGAGACATTAAGGTCATTGCTTAAAACACATGAAAAGAATGAATATGCATGGGGTGATAAGTATGAACAAATGGAATATGACTTAAAGATAAGAGATTTGAAACTGGAAGAAAAACAAAAGGAATTAGATCAAGCCTTAAAAGAACGAGATGATTTCAAAGTAGTAACCTTGAAAAATGGGGTCCAAATCCCTTTAGTACTACAAAATGAAGTCCTAAACAAACAAAGATAAGTGTCTGATAAGTCATGTATAGGGATTTGGGATAGAAGTCTAGCAATAGTAAGGAAAGTAACATTTCATCTGGGATTAAAACTTTTGACTGATTCTGGCGAACGTAACATTCAAAGAGAAAAGGGCCTACAATACATACCTCCACCTACAGTACAATTATTCCACCTAGGCAAATGTCTCCTTACCGGGGATAGATGAACTAGCCCATTAGGAATAAAGTTTTAATCAAGAGAAAACAAACTCCTAGTCAATCAGCATATGATCAGAAAAAAGTCATAAATGAAATATTTGGTTGATAGTTGATGATGAAGAGACTGATGTTTCAGTAAAGTCAAAAGGAAACGCTCTTTTAACTCATATAATAGTGAAACTGTTTTGAAAACAGGTCACCAAAGAGTCAAAACAGTTGTGGTCATGATTCCTAGGACAAAGGAACTTGGGAACAAAGGGGGTAAATTAAATGTTTTGTATGTTACAGTCCTAATCACTTAATCAAAGATTGTAACCTACATGAAAGAACCTTCAAAACACACCAAACTCATAGAACCTAAGGTAAACACAGGTCAAGGGAGAACAAGACCGTTTTGGAACAACATCCAAAGAGTGAACCATAGTATTTCTCAAGAAAACTCTAGGAACCCACCCAAAGAGATCCTTTATTCCATTCAGCAAGTACTTAACAGGCATGTGTTGATAAGTATTTTTATTGTGTTTTTACTGCAAGACCAACAATGACACAAATCAGAACATTCAAAAAGTACTGCTAATAACTAATCAAGGTACTGCAAGATCTAGATACCACAAGCATACTTTCACGAAGTACTGATGGAAGTTATTATCCAAGGATGGATAATAGAAGACCTAGAATCTCAAGTTACTCACCATCATCGAGGTCCTCTACTACAAGGACTCCTCACAGACCATATAAACCCAAGAAAATTGTGAAATCTATCTGGGTAAAGAAAGGAAGTACTGTTTGGGTCCCAAAGCGTAACTTCCACAAACTGTCAAAAAGAAGTTGCAATGAAAAAAAACATACAATGGAGACCAAAAGGGAACTATTCTAGATTCTTGTAAATAGGGGTAATGGATCTTACACCACTCAGTCAATTTGAGTATGTAACTCATTATGGTATCCAAGTCAGTTTATGACTTGGGTCCCTAAAAGAGTCCTAATCTTTGAAATTGTTTGTACAGGCAATCCAGAAGAAGATCTCAAGGACAATGCTATCATTGACACGTGGATTCTCTGAAGTATGACAGGCGACAAGGACAAGTTGTCGATTTTAAAGAGTTTCAAGGGCGTGTTATGATGTGCTTTTGGAAATGACTCTAAAGGTGGACGAACTCAGGAAAAGTGAACCATTAAGACATTCATGCTTAGATATTGAGAAGGTTAGCTATTGTGGAAGAGCTCAAGTTTAATCTCTTATCTGTTTTCTCAATCTGTGATAAGAATGCAACATTGTTCTCTTCACAGATAAAGAATGTCTTATCTATCTCCAAATTCATGTTGTTGATGAAGATCTGGTAATTCATAGAGCTCCTAGAAAAATGATGTCTTACAGCCTGGACTAAAGAATATTATTCCCTCAGGTGGAATCCTTGATTGGTTGCAAAGTGCGAACAGAGGATGAAGCTGTCCTATGGCGACAGAATACTTGTGCATGTCCAACTACAAATAATATAACAAGTTAAATTGGTTAAAGGCAATCTGGTTAGAGGTTTACCTTCCAAGACATTCAAGCTTGATCATTCATGTCTGGCATGTAGAAAGGGTAAACAGCACAGGGCTTCTTGCAAGAAGATTGAAGAAAGAACAGTCAGAGAACCTTTAGAATTGCTCCATATGGATTTATTTGGACCTGTTTCAGTAGAGAGTGTAAATAGGAAGAAGTACTGCTTGGTGGTCACTGATGACTGTAGTAAATTCAGTTGGGTGTTTTTCTTGGCTTACAAGGATGAGACATATGATATGCTTCATGATCTGATTGTGGGTTTAGAAAACAAGCTAAGACATAAAGTGAAGACCATCAGGTGTGACCATGGAACAGAGTTCAAGAATCATTTAATGAATGAGTTTTGTGCCAAGAAAGGAATCAAGAGAGAATATAGCATTGCAAGGACTCCTCAGCAAAATGGTGTTGCAGAAAGAAAGAATAGGACTCTCATTGAAGCTGCTAGAACTATGTTAGCAGACTCTCTTTTACCTATTCAATTTTGGGCTGAAGCAGTCAATACTGCTTGTTATGTGCTTAATAGAGTTTTGGTGACTAAACCTCAGATGAAGACTCCTTATGAAATTTTGATGGGAAGATCTCCTAACATCAGTTTCATGAGACCTTTTGGATGTCCTCTGACTATACTTAATACCCTAGATCAATTGGGTAAGTTTGATGGCAAGTCAGAAGAAGGCTATCTGTTGGGATACTCTACTAACAGCAAAGGTTTTAGAGTCTATAACAGGGTCACAAGAAAGGTTCAAGACTGTCTTCATGTAAACTTTCTTGAGAATCAGGAGAATCAAAAAGGAAAAGGTCCTGATTGGATGTTTGATCTTGAACTTCTAACTCCTTCAATGAATTACATACCTGTAAGGAAAGAAAACTATGCTGATTCAGGAGGAAAAGTATCAACTTATGATGATGTTGAAGATTTAGATGACTAGCAGTTTATTGTTCATGGTCCAAGCATTAATGCAGCTCAGAATAAGCAATTAGAGGAACATACTGCTGACAAAGAAGTTCCATTGTCCTCTGAGGAACAAGCTCTACATGATGAGCTTGTGAGTTTGATGCATCAAGAATCTATTGCTAAAGTTCATAATGATGCTCAAAGGAACGCTTTTGAAGAAGAAAAGAGGAGAATATCACTTGAAAAGGAAAAAGAAAGTGCCAACAGTACTTTAACTCTAAGTACTGCTAACACACCTTCTCAAAGTACTGATAATACACCTACTGCTGATGATCATATGAGAAATTTGTCAGATTCTGATGATGATGTTCCAAAAGATGGTGTTTTCTCTACAAATTCTTTTGATGATGAAAATACAGACAATGAGGATGATGGAGCGCCTGATTACAACAACATGGATCACACTATTGATGTCAGCTCTACTCCTGCACTTAGAATTCATAAGAATCATCCTCAGAGTCAGATTATTGGCAAAAGTACTGCTGGGGTTCTAACAAGAAGAAAGCTTAAAGAAAGTGCTTCTGACCAACATCAAGCATTGCTGTCTTTTATGTACAAACAAAACAGAACTAACCACAAAGATCAGCAGACATGCTTGTTTGCTTGTTTCTTATCTCAAGAGGAACCCAAGAAAGTCTCTCAAGCTTTAGCAGATGAAAGTTGGGTTGAAGCGATGCAAGAATAACTGCTTCAATTCAAGCTACAAAATGTATGGGTATTATGTGACTTACTAGATGGCAAGAGAGTGATTGGAACTAAATGGGTTTTTAGAAACAAGAGAGATGAACGGGGTACTATTATCAAGAATAAAGCACGACTGGTTACACAAGGGTACAGACAAGAGGAAGGTGTGGATTATGATGAAGTTTTTGCACTAGTTGCCAGAATTGAAGCAATCAGACTCTTTTTGGCATTTGCGACATCACAGAAGAGGTGTATGTAAAACAGCCTCCAGGTTTTGAAGATCCTGCTCATCCAAACAAGGTCTATAGAGTAGTCAAGGCACACTTTATGCCTGCATCAAGCCCCAAGAGCATGTATGAAAGACTTCCACTTTTCTTTTGAAACATGGATAAAGGAGAGGGGTTATTGATAAAACTCTAGTTTACTTAAGAAGGATATAAGAGATATCATGATTGTACAGGTATATGTTGATGAAATCCATCTTTGGTCGCACCCAAGTCATCTATGGTGAAGATTTGAAGAACTTATCAAAAAAAGTCCAAGATGATTCCATTGTGAACTCACCTTCTTTTTCGGGCTTCAAAGTCAAGCAATCTAATGGTGGTATTTTCAAAGTCAAGCCAAATATTGAACAGATATTCACAACAATTTGACTTTAGAACCATTACCAGCAACCCACCCCCATAGAAGCTCATAAATCTCTACGAAAAGATGAAAGAAGGTGAAGATGTTATGGTACATCTTACATAGGTCTATGATTCGGTTTCTCATGTAAATAACTGCAACCAGACAAGAGATAAGAGTTAGAAAGATCAAACCACAACATAAGGATTTATAGTGGTTCGGTAACAAAGCACCTCTTCGCCCTACACCACTCCCCGAGAACCAAACTCGAGAGTTCTCGTCACTATGTCAACAAACTCCCTTAAGGCGGAGACAATCGTACACAACTTGCTTACACCAATTTATGACACAAAGCCAAATGTCGACTTCTAATCTTAGCTTGAACCAATCTATCACACCCATTGTATTTTGAGGACTAAAATACTAACTGCACTACTTCACTTCACCAAGACACTACCACGATCACACCAATCTAACACTACTTACTATGATCACTACAATCTACCTATTACACACAACAACAATACACACCTTCACAATATACACACATGATTTACAAGATATGATACAATCTTCATAACAACACAAACTAAACTATAATACTTCTTGACTGGATGATAAGAAGTATTCTTATCTTGCACTTGAGGAATTAAGCTTGAATCACTTGAAAACAAATGCTTAGGATTAAATGATCAACGGATTGTAGGTGAAGTATAAACTGGTTTTGACAAAAAAAGAATGGGTGCAAAAGGTGAGAAAATCAGTGGGGAACAGTCTGTTATTTATAGGTAGAGTGGGAGCGTTTTGGACTGGCCGGCCCCCTTAGCTCCTAAGCCGGCCCCCTTATCACTAAGGGGGCCGCCCAGTCCTGGACGCTCCCTTTTTTGTATTTTCCAGGAGAGGTGTTTTCTGGAACTTTTCTAGTCGTTTTTAGGTAGAAAATTTAAATTCAAAATATTTATTTTGAATAAAGCATTTCTTTTAAATGTAAAAATATTTTGTAAAAGTTATAAAAATGTTTGTGACATTTTATAAAAAATGTGAGGTTGAATAAAAATTCTTTCGATCATAAAATGCATTAAGCATTTATTTATTCATACATTTAAGTGATTAAATTTTCGAAATGAAAATTTACTATTAGTTACTTGTTTACGTTTAATTTTACATTGAGCGTTTTTACATTTTGTGATTATCAAAACGTAGAGAGGTCAAAAAATATTAATAATATTTTTAGGCATTATTTCTATCAACAACATAAGACCATGTGAATCATATCAAGGGGTTTGGTTATTTTTCGTTCAACCGAGAGAAAAGAAAATCTTGTCAATTTGGCTTCAACACAAGTTTTAATTTTGTAGTCCGTGTCAATACAAAAGTGGGTATCCAATTTAGTTTAATTAGGCAACATATTGAGTTAAAATTTAAAACATGTCCGAGTCAGCCATGTCATACATTTAAAAAATAATATAAGCTGAATCGTACTCATTTTACTAAAATGACTATTACAAAATACATTCAGTTTAAACATTTTTAAAGGTGTAACCCGTATGGACTCAAATTATGTTATTCGTTAACTCGATTTTTATTTGATTCAAACACAAGATGTAAGCCAAAATTCATTAAGCCACCATCCGGACACAAGATTCCTACGAATCTCCGGCACGTACAACGCGTTGGTTAACTTAGAATCTTTTCCAGATGTGAATCATATCTCCTTTTCCTATGATATTAGCTGTTGGAGAGTTACCCAAAAACCGTTCTCTCCATTCTCAACTGCATTGAAAGAGATAATCAAACTCTTATCACCATATACATGACATGATACCGAAGTGCTAATCCACCATTATCTAAGGTCGAATTCCCTCATGGCCTCGGTTTTCGTGTCATTCAGACCATATAACGTATAGTTATGGCACATAAGGTTTCGGAATGCTTCAAAGCATCCACTGTACATGTAACTCGATTATCGGTCTCCCTTTAACAAGTTCGGGAGCAGATCCTTAAATGTCACTACTAGACATCACATCCCAACATTCTCTGTCACACATTCCCTTTTCACTCTCATATTCATCTCAACACACACATACTCATTCATTTGAATTTAAACTACAAACACACACACACACACTCAAAGAATCCTTTATACACCTTTCCTTACACACTCCTTAGTTTGAATTCAAATCACACACACAATCACACACTCACCAAGCTTCTTCTACACACCTTGCCACCTCACCACCTTTCTTAACATTTAAAATTTGTATTTTGAATTTGAAGCTTAGGCTCCCTTTTATCACATCAACATCACATCCAAGTCAACTCATTCCAACCCATTGCCAACTCACTACATCTCAACCTTATCCTTATCCTAAACATTTCAAATTTGAATATGAAATTTGAATCACAAGCCATAGGATCCCTTCTATCACATCATGCAAACTCATTTCATCTCATCCACATCCTACATGTCTTAATTGAATTTAAATTTCAAATTCCCCCTCTCAACATCCACACTTCCTCACCAAGTTTGAAATATTCCCTTGGCATATTACTTTCTATCCTAATTATGCCAACTCACTCATCAAACCATGGTTAGTTTCTAACTTAACCATTTAAACTAGACGAATACCCATTACACCCTTTGTCCAATAGTTCTTCTCAATCTCTTTGATAATTAGACAAACACCCTCAAATCTTCTTTCTAAATACTTTACAAATGTTTTTATCAAATGGCTATTTCAGTTGGTTGACCTTATGTGTAAGAATAATGGAAATGTGAAAGCTTAAAGTACAATTGGGGGTTTAGCAAGAGCGGGTAGTTAAAACGCCAAAAACTGAAAAAACCGAGTCGGGTTTCTGGCACGCTAGCCACGCGCTGACACCTAGGGCAACGCGCCACTGGCTGTAAGAAAATGCCACATCCAATTTTTGGCCTATAAATACCCCCTCTCGGCTCTTGTATTTCTCACTTCTTTCCATTCTTCCATTCTTATTTTTCTTTTCTCTTATCCTCTAAGTCTAACACCTCTTATGTTCTAAATCTTCTATTTTGTCATCTATTAAAGAACACATATCCATATGAGAGACACACAAGTACCTAATCAACACTTGTATGTTATTAGTAGAGGGTCTTTTTTCTTATACCCTTTCTATTAGTTACGAGTCTCTAGGTTAGGTTAGGACTTTGTTCAACTATATTTCATTTATCTAATTTGGTTGTAAAGAAGTGTTTTATCTTTGTGATCAAGCTTGGATCATTGGGGATCTAGTTGGGGTTGGGTAAGCTTTCAAAAGGAAGTTTTTAGTGGTCCTAGTTGATCTTAGTGATCCAAAAAAATTCGAATCACGGGTTCTTAGGTGTGAATTCCAAGGGCGGAATACCGTAGGGAGTAGCTCTTCTTAGTGAGAGTCGATATTAGTGCATATATGTAACCCCCTGCCCCTTTTCGTATTTTGAATATTCTAATTTAGTCATTCGACTATTTAACGTTTGTCAGTTATTTAGAATATTGTACCGTGTAGACGGTGGTGAATTTATGAGATATGAAGCATTTTATGGTTTAGTGTGTATAATAAGCCTTATTGGAAAATACTATTATGCTATGTAAGTTCCGGGTGGTTGACCCGTTAATTTCTGAGAAATGTCGAAAAACAAGTCTCGACGCGTCCGTTAATGTTCAAATGAGTTTTTGGGAGGTCTAATATGAAAATATGTCAAGTAAATACTCTAAGTTATTGGAAAAACATTTTTAAGGTGAATAAAAATGCTAAGTAACTTTGGGGAAAAATTTACACTTGCGTTTTATGAGCTTTTAAGTGATCCTGACATAAAACGAAGACTCCCAAGCCCTTGGATACCTACCCCCTACCTGGTTCGAAACTTGTGGGAGATAAGTGGGACATCTTTTTTTGTCTTTGGTCCCCTCTAGTACCATTTGTGCTTATAACTTAAGCCAAAACACACACACATGCAAAATTCATTTTTTATCTCCTCTCTTCTTTCTCTCTTGCATCGGATCCACACACACACATTATTATTTTTCAAACTTTGATAAAAAACATGAAGATTGGTGATATTTTAGGTTGATTCTAATGTCCAGGTAGACATTAAAACAACGTTTGGGTTGTCCGGTTCGCGTCAAAATTTATTTTGAAGACCATTTTTGTAAGTCTTTCAAATTTATTTTTAACTTGTACTTTTGGGTTGCTAGTGATGCATAGATGTTAATTGTACGGCCCTATCACTAAAAATCGAAAGCAAAAAGTTTACAAAGGGATGTCCAGGGTGCGTTTGGGATTCGAAAATAAAAGGGAAAAATATAAGGTTTTGTTAGTTTTGATATTGTGTTCATCGTTATTCCTTATTGAAACACTGATATACTGTCAACTATGCGGAATCTAGTTGGCAGTACTTAAGAAGAACACACAATAGTTTCTCAAACGATTTCTATTATAAACCTTTTGAATCTGCCTAAATTGCAGATCCCTAATACAATACTAATAATTCTTAACTCGTGTTTTTCTATTTTCTAATACCTTCCTAGAGATCCTTTTATAACCATAAGGATAACTCTAGTAGGTGTACAGTCCTTGTATATCATAAACTCTAATCAATACTAATCACTAAATTAACTGTTACAAGATAATTACTAACATAACTGTTTAAATGATAATCCTTTAAGATTCCTTTATCCACGGCAGTACTTCGATCTTTGACTGGCAGTACCTTGACTTTCTACTTAGCAGTACTTTGACTTTTTGCTTAGCAGTACGTTGACCAATTGACTTGTTTTTCCCAACACCATTTTTGTAAGTCTTTCAAATTTATTTTTAACTTGTACTTTTGGGTTGCTAGTGATGCATAGATGTTAATTGTACGGCCCTATCACTAAAAATCGAAAGCAAAAAGTTTACAAAGGGATGTCCAGGGTGCGTTTGGGATTCGAAAATAAAAGGGAAAAATATAAGGTTTTGTTAGTTTTGATATTGTGTTCGTGATGGTTGAAAAACATATATTTGCTATGTAGCTTATTTTGTATATAGCTTATTTTGGCTTATTTGTTGGTTCGAATAGCTTATTTTGAGCTTAATAGCTCACGACAAAAAGGGGAATATACAAGAAGGGTATTTTTGGTTATTACCCTAGTATGTCATATTTTGTGGACTATTTTTATAGCTTATGGTGATAACGAAATGCGATACGTAGCTTATTAGCTTATTTTTAAACTTATTAATTAGATTTTAGAGCATATGTAAGCAATCCATAAGTCGTGGCTTATTGATGGTTTATTGTGGTCCAGATTACTTTATTTCTTATTATATTGGGCTTATATATGCTATTGGGCCTTAGTTTTGGGCTTAGAACGTATCTTGGATACATGAAAAGTATAATGGATCCTTATTGGGTCTTAAAGCCCAATAAGCGTTATCTAGTCATTTTGTGAATTTTGGCGAACTTTTTAAAAGTGAAATGAACTTGTGAAGTTATGTTGAAAGTCGTTTTAAGGAAGTAACTTGGTAAACGTGGTGAAATGTGATTTTTTGAAATTGGTTCGGAAAGTGTCAAAATGTTGAAATTTGTTTGAAAATAAGGTTTGATAACCTTGGAAAACGTCATATAAACGTACGGGTCATACCGAAATTTCGTAAAAAGTCTATACTTAGAATTTTTCTTAAAAACGTAAATTTTATTTTTATAACACCCCGTATTTTAGGGTCATTGACGTCGTCAATAAATTCACTATGCATTTTTAGTATTGTACGCGTTTGCTTTAAATCCTAAACGTTAAGTTAAATCGCGTAAGCTAAAAATGATCATTCAATGTAAACGAGCGTCAAACAATTAAATGTTTACATCAAGCAAGTGTTAAGTAATTATTTTGAGGATAATTATTAACTTTGTTCAATTATCTTTATTGGTTACGTAAAGTGTGTACGTTTCGCGATAAAAGTACGTTTAGGCATACCCGGAACCACCATAAATAAATTTACCAGCATGTGAATCACAGTGCCATCTCTATCTATAGTGTATGCAAAACTCCTGTAAGATCATGAACTCATCTGATGATTTCCCATTCTTCTTGATCCTTCCAGAAGTCATCATCACTTGATTCAGCCGTCTCCCAAATAATGTTTAGATCACCTAGAAGCATCAAACCTAAGCCGGTTGGAGGAATGTGCTCATATTATTCTTCAACATCGTTTTAGTGATTAAATCCTGTCTATCTAAGATTTGCACAGTATTCCCTTAAAGTATCAATAGCCCTGAGTGAATATTTGCTCTATGAATGATGAGATACTCTCCATCGGTGATACAATATCTTGGGAGCTCTGTAATCATGAGATTCCTTCTAAAAAAGACTCTCTATCTTTGTACATTTTTTCAAAGTCTCACATACTCTAAGATAGCTTGCTAAGCTCATCAATAGTTCTGTTTATACTTAGGTCTTCTTTGATGGATGTTCTTTAGCATTTGTAGCTTTCTTTTCCTTTAGAGGTCTTTTGCTTCTCTTTCCTTCAACATTCCCTTTTTTCTCTTGAATCCATTGGATAGAGTCTTTGGAAGGAGTATTTAATAGATGCTTGAATTGTACATACAATTTATTATCTGTGGATACTTAAGTTTTGCAAATTTTTGTATCTTGACTTTTAAGATAATTCTCATTTGATTTCTTTTCTTGTGCAAGAGACGGAGGTTTCCTCAATGTGGTCTTTGGGCTTTGTTTTCTTCAATTCTTCAAGAACATTTTTCTTTCTTCCTCGGCATCCCATTAGCTTGAATTTTCTAGAAACCTCCTTTATCATCTGTAGTCTCCAATGCTCTTATTTGTTGAAGAGTTAATTTCTTTTTCTTTTGGGGTTCTTCCCAGATCCCTTTGAACTTTATCTTTCGGGTCGTAGCGTGAGTTGGTTGTTGAGTTGAGATTGGATTGTATGAGAACAGGATGCTCAAACCTTTGGTCTAGAAATAGCAACAAGAACTTCGCAACTTTGATTGTCTCTTCAGATTCCATTAAATTGAATTCGGAGGAGTGGGCTTGAAGGACCTGCTTCATCTTCAAAATTTAGGGTCCTTGGAGTAATAGTACCCTGTCTAGCAGTACTTTGAGTTGTCTCCAAATCCAGTTCTTCTGTTTCTCCACTCTTTACATTAGAAGCTTCTTTCTCCTCAATATTAACTTCTTCAGTCTCATCACTTTTTTTTCAAATAGGTGTACAGCAGCATCTTTTATCAACAATATCTTCAAAGAATAGGATGTGCTGTATCTTATTCTTGAACTTTGTTGCTGTAGTCAAAGTTCTTATTCCTTATTCCTCCATTGGACTGAAGACACCTTCTTCTTAATGCTTCTTTCTTCGTCTCTTTTGCTTTCTTTTTTTTTTTTTTTTTATTTTTTGTTTGTTTTTTTTTTTTTTTTTGTTTTTTTTTTTTTTTGTTTTTAAGGTTTTGATTCTTCTACCAAAAAAGCATGATGCTGGACCACTGGATGGAGATTTTGGACAAGTTTCTTGAGCTTGGCTTGTGCTTGATTATTTGTTTAGCTTGAGAAAGGGTTTGCTTCTTGAGTCTCTTAACTTCCCTGTTCAAAAGCATTTATATCTAAAAAGTCTCATCTCCCTCCAGATGTTGAGACGCATCTGTGGGTGATGATAATCATTGGGAGATTTAGGAATGAAGCAGTCCTTGATAGCAGCTAATACCTTGTAAGGTATCAGTCCCTTGAACTTCATCAGATCATGTGGTGTAGCTTAGTTACATGGGATGGAAGCAGTACCTTGTACTGAAGCAGTACGTTGAGGAATGAGCATCACTTTGAGTTGGGTGCACTTGAGCTCCCTTGCAGAACTGGCGCCCTTAGAATGAGGGACTTAAGTTACTTTGTTTCTTCCTCCGCTGCCAATGCTGTTACTACCTCTAACATAGATGGAGTCAAAGGTGTAATCCTACACGAGAACTTAGGACTATGTCCTCTTGAATGTAAAAAACCTTAGAAGGAAGTGAATAATCAATTGAACGGACCTTGGATTACTTAAAGAAAGATGTACCATTTGGAAATATGTCCTAGCATCACAGTGTGATATCAAGGAGAAATTAAACTTTTGGTTTGTGGCTAGACCCCCATACAAGAGCAAGAGGCAATGTTCTCCCAATTTGTTCCCATGAAGTGCTCTTAGGACTTAACAGTGGAGTAAGCACAGAACCATAATACTTTCCATGTGGGTAAATAGAGTTTAGAGAAAGTGATTTGTGATACAGTTACCCTGTAGCCTAATTATTCTTTGTAGCGAGTCCCATTTAATTTGCTTTGGAAAGCAATCGACGCCATTTTCATCTTAAAGAGTAGGTCAGCTCGAATGGTTTTTTTTTTTGCCTTTAGAAATCAAAAATCTTCTGCCAGCTACCTTGGAGGTATGTGAGGTAGTTCATTGATCACTTTGAGAGACGCTGTAGCACCAAAATTGTTGAAGCATGGACGATGAGTCAGGATCAACCAAAAAGAGTAATTAATGGGAGAGCAGTGAGAAGTCGATGATTTGATAAAAAATCAGCATCTGTGAGTCTTTTCCTCACACGCCCAATTATGTTGTGCTTGTTACAAGTGCGAATATTTGCCATTTGAAGGGAAATTAATGTGCGTCGGAGGTTGTAATTTAAAAAATATATGTATGAAAAGAGATTAAAGTGAAAAAAAAATGCAATTCAGTTGGTATTTTTTGGTTGTGTTGGTATAACTATGAAAGTTACAGGTTGTAAATACGTTTTTAGCGCAAAAACGTTACGTTTGACCAGTTGACCCGAACGTTTAGAACAGTACTTTAGTTGTCTAAGCAGACTTTCTAAGACAGCTGTACTTTGAGTTGGCTAAGACAGTACTTTCAACTTATAAGATGTCCAACTCAATTATGTGCAACGACAACCCTGCAATCTTGCCCAATAATATCTCTTCAAATCAATCAAACTATTGATAAAATCATTCTTATCCTCCCCTCAAATGTAGCTTGAGTGCATTCCAAATTCCTATTCTAACCAACCAGTACTTTACTTGAATCACCAGACTTTATATGTGATCCTCCCTCAAAGATAGCTAGGGTTCATCATCACCATTTGGTTACCACCAAAAAGATTTATCTTGTTAAGTCAAAGCCTTTGCGTGAGTAATTCTGCTAATTGTATCAGTATGAAATTGACCACATTAATGAGCCTTTGCTCATAACAACTCGATGAATGATTTCGATTTTGTAATATGCTTGGTTTTGAGTGAATAAATATGGATTCTTTAGGCTGTAGACTCATTCTTTCTAGGAGCTCGAAGTATCACCAGGTCTTCATCAACAAACTTAAACTTTGGAGATAGGATTTAAGACATCCTTGTCATGTGAATGAGGAATTGTGATTATCTATCACAGATTTGAGAAACAGATAAGAGATTGAACTTAAGCTCTTCCACATAGCTAACTTTCTCAAAATCTAAGCATGATGTCTTGATGGTTCCTTTTCCTGAGATTCTTCCTCCTTTAGAGTCATTTCCAAAAGCCACATAACCACCTTTGCTAATCTTTAAAATTGACAACTATGGTCCTTGTCCTCATGTCATAATTCCAGAGCATTCCACTTAAGATGATAGCATAGTCCTTGAATCTTCGTCTGGATTGCCTGGACAAAACAAAATTTGCAATAGAATTAGACTCTTTTAGGGCCCTAAGTCATTAACTGACTTGGATTTCACCTAATGGAGTTAAATACTCAATTGCGTGTGTGGGTAAGATCCATTATCCCTTATTCACAGAATTTTAGATAGTTCCTTTTGGTCTCCTGTTGTTTTGGATTTATCATTGCATCTTTTTGACAGTTATGTGGAAGTACTTGCTTGAGATTCAATAGTACTTGCTTTCTTTACCCAGATAGATTTCACAATTTTCTTGGGTCTATGTGGTCTATGAGGAGTCCTTGTGGTAGAAGACCTCGATGATGGTGAGTAACTTGAGATTCTAGGTCTTCTATTATCCATCCTTGGATAATAACTTCCATCAGTACTTCGTAAAAGTACTGCCTGTGGTACTCTAGATCTAGCAGTACCTTGATAAGTCACATTAGCAGTATTTTTTGAAGGTACTGTTTGTGGCATTTTTGGTCTAGCAGAACGTATTCAACCCATCCATTTGTAAGTATGCTGATGGGAATTTATGGATATCCTTTGGTGAGGGTACCTAGTGTTTCTTGAGAATTACTATGGTTCACTCTTTGATGTTGTTCCATAACTGGTCTTTGTTTCTTTGAACCCTGTGTTTCCTTAGGTTATGCGTTTGGTGTGTTTGAAGGGTCATTCATGTAGGTTACAATCCTATATTTAGGTGATTAGGACTGTATCATAAAAAACATAATTTACCCCTTTGTTCCCAAGTCCCTTTTGTCCAGATTCTTGACCAACTGTTTTGACTTTTTTGGTGACCTATTTTCAAAGTTGTTTACAATTCTCTCTACTCTTTTTTTTATGTCTTTTTTTTTCTTATCTTTATGAGTTAAAAGCAGGTTCCATTTGACTTTCTGATACATCAGGTCTCTTCATCATTCACTATAACCACTCTTCAATTATGACTTTTTTCAATCAATTGCTGATGACTAGTTTTGTTTTCTCTTGATTAACAACTTTATTCCTAATGGCTAGTTCATCTATCCCTGTAAAGGAGACATTTGCCCTAGGTGGAATAATTGTACCTGTAGGTGGAGGTACTGCTTTGTAGGCCTTTTCTCTTTTGAAATTTTCGTACGCAGAATCAGTCAAAGTTTCATCCCCAGATGAAATGTCACTTTCCATACTATTGCTAGACTCAATCCCAAACCCTATACATGACTTATCAGACACATATCTTTGTTTGTTTAGGACTTCGTTTTGAAGTACAGAAGCATTTGTCCATTTCTCAAGTTTTACTTTGAAATCATCTCGTTCTTTTAAGGCTTGATCTAATTCCTTTTGTTTTTCTTCTAGTTTCAAATCTCTTATCTTTAAGTCATATTCCATTTGTTCATACTTATCACCCCATGCATATTCATTCTTTTATGTGTTTAAGTATGACCTCTATTTGACTCTAAGCCTCTTTGATATTCCTAGAATTTCAGTCCTAGCTCTTTGAAAATTATCTCTTTCTTTTTGATAGTTTTCAAGCAACAGTTTATAAGACTTACTACATTTGGAACAGTAAGGTACCTCTGAGTTTGTAGCCATCAAAGCTAGAGATACTAGTGCATCATCAGCTTTGTTGCTCCAGTCAAAATCATCAAGTCCATCTTGTCCAAAGTGCATGTGCTCTGCATCAAACTCTATGCTCCAATCATCTTGTTCAACTCCAGTCAGTGCCATCATAGCATATGTCTACTGAGTTCAGCATCAAATTCCTTGGTCCATAAAATCTTTCATTGTTGTTGTTGCCACCAAGGTCTTTTGAGTTTGAATCTTCAATAGCACATTCCTTTTTCATTACGACCATTTGCTCTGTTTTTCCTGGTATGTAGCAAATCTACACTCTTCTAGCAAAATGACTAACTTTTGACAGTTAAAGCATTCAATTTTTGACTTATCAAAGGTAATCCCATTCTTTGGCTTGAGGTCAATGGGTCTTCCTGTCTTCCTCATAAACTTCCTTATCCTTGCTGTTATCATAGCCACTTGCCATCGAATGTCAATTTCTTCCATAGCTATCCTTCATCAATTTGCAGCAGGTCTTGCATCAGTCAGGAGTTGTGGGCTTAGATGCTTGTTGAGAAGAAGATACATTTGATTTTCATTGAGTGAGGTAAAGCACAGTTGGGAGCCGTTGGACCTTGCTCGATGATATGTTGAGTTTATCCAGCGCTTTGGGATATGTGCTGGTTCAGCAGTACTTTGTTTCAAAGTACTGCCTTTGACTTCTGTGGACAGAAAAGCAATGTTTTGAGAGTTTGAATTTGAGACACCCTTCAATTCATGCTCATACACCTTTAAGTTGTTGTAGAGATCATCAAAGTCTAACTCGTCTATCCAGGTTGTACCCGATCATGGTATCCATACATGACACAGATGGTAGGCTTCATAGAAATTCAAATTTGCATCTTCAATGGACAGTTGCATCATGTAATTCATGCATGTATGATATGCTGAAACCTTTAGTATGCGGATTCTAGTTCATCCCTAGATCCAATAGTAAATGTTTAAAATTGTTGTGTCAACAGATTTCTTTTGCATCTTCTTTGATGCTTCGTTTCCTCCAAATCTTGCTTTTTTTTTAATTTTTTGGCTTTCATAAGATCTTGCCATCTACAGCATCATGAAACTGAAAGATGTCTATCATGGTATTAACAGAAAGCAGTATATTAAGGGTTTCTCATTGTTTCATTCTTGTGTTTGCTAGAAGTAAAGTCTTTGTGCAGACACTATGGAGATGCTGCGATCAGTTGTGGTTTGGTTTCATTGGTGATTATGTCCTCATAGTATGTGTTCAGTAGATAGCGATATACTGTCGCATTTCATGGTCCATAGGTCTATTTTCACCTTCTTGTATTATAGGGATTCTAGTGCTAGATAACGGACGAGGTGGAAGGGATAGGTCTATTCAGACATCTTTTATGAGTTTAGAATAGATTTCGAATGATAAATAGATTCTTCTAGATCTGAGTTCTTCACAAGCTCTGATACCACTGGGTAGGTATCGTTTTCCTTTATGAAACATTGATATACTGTAACTATTGAGATTCTTGTTGCCAGTTATTAAGAAGAAACACAATAGTTTTCAATCGATTTCGATTTTAATCACCACTTTTGAATTCCTGCCTAAAATATTGAGATCCCTAATACAATACTAATAATTCTTAACTCGTGTTTTGCGATATCTTATTTTCTTCCTGATGATCCTTTTATATAAACATAAGGATAACTCTAGTAGATGGACAGTCCTTGTATGACATATAACATAATCAATACTTAATCATTTAAAACTAACTGTTACAAGATATTTACTAACATATAACCTTTTAAATGATAATGTTATGATTCCTTTATCCTCAGGCCGTACTTCGATCTTTGACTGGCCGTACTTGACTTTCTACTTAGCAGTACTTTGACTTTTGCTTAGACCTGTACGTTGACATTTTGTTACGAAGTACGTGACTCGATTGACTTGTTTTTCCCAACAGCATATTTATCCATTCGATAATTTCGAGCACCTTTGCAATGTGGTCGGTAACGTCTCCTCTGTTTATGCCATTGAAGGAGTTGTCCTGCAATATTTTCAAAATTTTACCACCGATTTTTATTTCGGGATTTGTGATCGTTGGTGAGTTAGTATGCTCTCCATTCACATTCTTTGTGTCATCTAAGCTTGTCATCATCCAGAGTCGGCATTTACCACTTTCTCAAAAATGGAGGAAAACGTTAGTAGGATATAAAAGTTTAAGCGTGACGTTTATTGAACTGTTGTTATATCATTTGACAAATACGCCGTATCCAATTGATATTAATACGTCGTATAGGTCTATTGAATGTTAGTATGCCGTATTGAGTTCACATAATTTGTTGTATTGTTTGGAAGAACAGATACGTTATTTAGACTCTAAAACTCAATACGCTGTCCTAAGCAGAAAGTTAGATACGTCGTATCCAACTGGTGGATACGGCGTATCAGGTGATCAATCATAACAAAATACTATTTAAAACAATTAAATGCGGGAATTTAAACAAACAATTTAAAGACACAATGCGAATAAATATAAACAAAATTAAATAATTAGTTTACACTAAACTAAACTAATTAATGGTTAGAAATACTAATAAGAATAAGGTTTAATTAATTCACTCCCCGGCAACGGCGCTAAAAACCTGATGTGCTGTCGTGTAAGGTCAATTATTTGATTATCAAGTTTTACATTTTTATTTAGCCAACAAACCTAAAACAACACTTTAACGGGCAGTGTACCCGGTCAAGATAAAGTTTCGTGGTAAGTAAGGTGTCGACACTAGTGTAAAACATTATCCTATATTCTAATCATTATTTTATTAGTTTCTAATTAGTCTATTTATGGTTAAACTATGCTATATACGTTGTTCTAATGATATGTGAGGTTTCAACATGAGAGACTGACATCAGGTTTGGTGGTGACATAATATCAAATTCGAGAAACAATAAACACAAATGTAGAAAATTAGAAGATAGAAAGCGGTACAAGAAGAATGATGAAAACTGTATTAGACATATTAAATCCAGTTCATTATTGGTTTGTTTGTTTTAGTGCAATGATTTACTTATCTCGAGCTGGCATATCAGCTTAAGACTAAGCGGGGACCATCATTCCTAGACACTAGGACACGATTATCTGTAATAATTATACGCATCCGCATAAAGCTTAATTTAGTTAATTTTAATCTATCTTAGGGATTCAAGCGGTGGTGATCTGTTAAAAACCCTAGCCAACAGGACTTTGCTCACGTATTGGTTTGACGGTGTTCTATATATGGTAGTCCACTATTAAAATCGTTATTAGTTAATTAGAGCATGATAGCTGAAACATAACTGGTCACCGACCGGTCCAACTATGTCATAATTCAAGACAAAGACACGTTATTTGTGATCCTATTGTCCAGTATTATAATAACACGGTTTGGAGAGTATCATGTTATTAGGATCTAGATTACTTTTTAGTATCACTAGTCACCGTTAAATGATAGGTCCATGTTCAAACACCATAAAAATGTATGAGGTGTAAATCACTAATAAAAAATGCAATGATTAATTAAGAAGAACAATTTTCAATCAAACCAAACATTGAGCTTTCATTAAGATGGTTATACCCGAGGGTTATTAGCCCTCAACCATTTTAATTATACAAGCGTAATAATACAATTGAAATCAGATCAATATTAAGAGAGTAAAAATTTCATGATGTCTTCTTATGGTGTGGTGATCAATTCTTGGACCTTGGTAGCTGATCTTATCGTCTAAAATTCGTCTTTTAATGAGTATGTAAAAAGTAATGTGTATTGCCACACTAAAAAATCGTTTTTGAGTACTTTCTATTTATAGTGTCTGAAAAAAGACTCGATAGGGCCGGATCTGGCTAGGTGGATTACGGCGTATAGGGCTGTGGATTCTCTTGTAGTGCGCGCTACGTTCTTAATCAATTAGTGATATATTCCTAATTTACTTTATTTACTGTATCTTCGAATAGTTATCTTCATGGATACGGCGTATGGAAGCACTCAGATACGCCGTATTAGGAATTGGTCAAACGCGTTTTCTTGTGAAGTTCAGGCGCTGATACGCCGTATCTCTTTAGTTGGATACGACGTATGTAGTCAAAAATCAGTATTCTTCAAATGTCTTTGTTTTAGCTCCAAAATTATACGCCTTTTAGCTTGTCTTTCATATCAACATGCTCTGATATTACTCCATTGTATCAACTTTAAAGTAATTTTGTACCAAAATTTTATGCATCAAATTATTATTATAGTGGGCATATCAGATTAGGATAAATGATATTAATAAAATGACATTATTTGTTGTCATCAAGTTGTTCCATAACAATTAACCTCACAAAATTTATTATACTATGGATACTTAATTTTGATTTAACAAAGCAGTCTAGGCTTTACCTTCCCTTGACCTTTGTTTTATGAGGTTCTACCCTTTCCCAAAGCAGAGAGCTTCGCCTCATCGAGTTGTTGAATGGTATCTACACACCATTTAGAGAAAAATGAGATGGGTGTTAATTCTAGCCATTGTTTTTAACAAGTACATAATGGTCCGACAAAAGATAACAAAAACATAATGTTAGGGAATCATTATTTAATATGACCAAAGCTTGAGCAACATGTAAATTAGTTTGGCTCTACTTTTACTTATAATGGTCATATGAAACAAGATTTGTCCGCTAAGTCACCAAATAACTGGAAAGTAGAGAAATTTGAATTATATTTAACGTACTTTAAGTGACGAGTGAGATATCATGAATAATTAAAATAGTTATTACATTCTAAAAGGCATAGCTAATCATATTACATATCTTACCCCTGCGAGCTTGAAGAATATGATAGTTTATACTTTATGGGATTGTATATTACTAGCAACTTTCACCTTTTCCTGCCCGAGGCCATTTAAGGATTTAGAAAAATAGAAAGTGCAGAAGTAACAACCATGATTCTGTCCACTTTAGCCTTTAAAAATACCGTTAGTACGTTTTATGTTTCAAATATTGCCTGATTTAGGGCTCTGTCACATTTTTTCACCATTGGCTTGAAGATTAGCTCATAAAAACTTACATATCAAAAAATATTTTTTTATTGTTTAATTATTACAATAAGAACTTAAAATAATTTTTGGATCATTTTTTTAATTAAAGCAATTTCATTTGAAGAATGAAATTGTCACCAATACAGATTATTGGAATCGTCAACACATTATAATAGAACATACATAGTCTTGCTTACACTAAAAAATCTTTACACGTGTAAAAAAACTTATGTACTTCATATAAGCCATATATTGTACACCTATACTATCGAGACATCAGGTTGTACTTGCCTATACCATTGCTGCATTTATCAATCAGTACCTCAAGTTCTCTTTCAAACCAAACCCACTATGAATACCATTCTTATATTATACATCATCAACTATCTGTATAAATGGTATTTTCATCCCTTGTCAGTTAACCTTAAGGGTAAAAGAAGGAAAAAATTACATGCTTAAGGGCCAAAGGTGAAAGCAACTTGTGCAAACCATATGCAAATAATGGAGTTACTACTGTAAACCATCTATACTGTGAGAATGACAACATTTGACCTTTACAAGTACAATAAGCATAGCTGTCAAGTGAAACTATATAATTAATTATCTGGTAATTTCATATTTGGATATCAAGAGATGTAGATTATTAACAATTTTGTGTGGAAGAGTAGAGTGTTAACGGAACAGCCTGTAATGTACTCTACAGGAGCAGAGGCTATATTTTCATAAAAATAACCATAAAATGAAGCTCTAATGAATTTCCTCTTAGGTACCCTAACGCATAAGAATCCACAATAAAAAAATTGGCACCTAAATTGACCAAACCCTTGTTAGACTAACAAAGTTATGGATTTTTTTTGGAAGAGTGCAATTAATAAAACTTTGAGTGAATTAGCCAACTCTATTACTGAGCTAAATATCAGACATTAAAGAAATTTTGAACTATTACTTTTCAATATCCATTAGTCACTTGTGTTTGACCCAATATAATTGCAAAAGGACAACAACTCAAGACTGCCTAAAGTTGCAATATATACATAACGAACGCTAAGATATATGGCATACCTGAATAGGTGTGAAAGCCAAACTCGAGGTCAGGCCATAGGTAGCCTCACTGCTAATATATTGCTTATCCTTGAATCTAAAGGTTTAAAATCAAGCATGGTGGATAAGAACGTAGAAAAAAATGCAAGAAATAAAGATAATAAAAGAATTATCTATAGAGCATTCTTCTCGGCAACTTTAGTAGCAAGCTTGCTCTGACAAATTGATACACACAACTTCCCATTACCATCCTGTCCAAGCATAACATATCGTTCTCCTAGTCCATACCCTATAAATCACGATAAAATGCTATTATAACAACTGAAGGTTGTCGCGTTGCTTATTATATATAATGGTTACAGTGATGTTGAAGAGTTAGGCAGTTTGAATTTTCATTACAAAACTATCTAATCAATACTACTCTAGTTGTAAATATTGAATTCAAGTGTTTTAATAAGGTTATTCTAAATTTCTAATTATGATTTTCCATTTGCAGCAAAATACTCCATTTTACACCTACTACGCAAAACAATAGTTTAGCATTAGTCATTTGTCACTTAACCTATGATGGCGGTCCTAACATAAATGTCCTTAACTTAACATATGTGTATTACTATTATCTTGGTCTGCTACATGCTATAACACTCAGCCCCGAATCAAAAAGGCATGTGATTTCAACAAACTGATTACTACTGCTCTGAAAATTACCTTTTATAAGGCTAGAACATGACTCATTGAGTCATAGATGCCAAAGCTAGGATTTTATGAACTTTTTCAGAGGTTTGCATTACTTCAGCAGTTCCTCATGAATAACGATTTCAACGCATTATTGTGCAAGAAACCATGTTAGTAATAAGCATATATTAGCATTCCATACTTTTTTTATCAGGCATAAATGAGATTGTGTAGCTAGGTAGTCTTTTTATAAAAATTGAATCTTACAAATGTTTTGGATATTTTTTGAGAGTCCTTGCTTATTTCATGAAGTCCTAATGAACATTTCATAAGGCATGAGAGTTTCTATTATACTAATCATTTTCATGTTTCTCCAGAACAACAGACGTAAGTTTTGACTTTCTTCTGGCTTTAGATTTACTCTGAAACCATGCATATGGCCTTGAACTATTAGGTTTACTCTAAAAACAATCCCCGCTAGAAAAGAAGTCAAAATATCGTCTACTATTCTAAAGTCAAAACGCATCTAGCCTTTAAATAGTCTCTTAGGGGATTGTTTTTTCTGATGAGCTGGTTCACATCTCATCCAATGACTCATTGTCATGAAGCCGTGAAGAAGCCCAGTTCACTAAGGAGTTCTCCTCTTGGTTCCAGTCTGTTAAAAAAACAAGGTAAGAATAAAGAAACCAAATATCAAATATGACATAATTACATAATTACGTATAAGAAGACTTCTTTCCAGTTAATAGTTCCAAAATAATTCGCTATGGCATAGAAAGAGAAGCAGACTTGTATAATTTTAAGTCAGAATTTTTAATCACTTAGATTTATGCTATAGAGTGCAGACTGTATATCACTTTTTATGTTATCTATTGGTCTTGTACAAAAAGATAGGCACAACTGATGCATATAAGCACGTTATGTAAAACACCCAAATCTAGTCGCAGTGATAGGATCGGGGCGTGGGAATTAATAGATCAATAACAAAAGATAATATAGAACGAACAAAAAGTCATTTAAAACCGATACATTAGATTTAACAAAGTATTTGTTACATAAGCCTGAAGCTTCACTTGTTACAAAATACAATAAGATTTCTAGCCTCATAATAGCAGTTTATACTAAATGGTAATGCGACTAAATCTTTAAATCATGATATCCAAATCAAAAATACCCTTTGTTATCCCTTGCACCCGTGCGTATAAAATCTGACTCCTGAAAAACATTGTTATAAATCAAAAATAATGTTGGGTGAATTCTTTATGGTTTGATAATCGTTTTTGTAAGACACAAGATTTTCCCAAGTGTATGATAATGCAATGATGCAGACATCTATAAATGTTATACGTTGCCTAAGCTCATGACATGATGAAAGTCGTCATATATGAATACCATAGTAAATGGCCTAATTGCCCTGTGATGATGTTCTAACCCGCAATATCCTCAGTGCGACATGGTATATGTTTGTTTGCCTGTGAGAGCTGATCATCTCGACGGGGATGTCAATCCATATAGAGCTTTTCATATCCTAAAAAAGTTGCGCTCATTATCAAGTAACGAAAGTTCATGATAATGGGATTAACTAGGGTTATCGCTAATTACACGTGATCTAGTTAATGTAAGACTTATCAATTGTGTCCAATTATAAAACAATGCATGTTTCTCACCCAAAATACTTATAAAACAAATCATGTAAAACGTGGGGCTATGAACTCACCTTGAGTGAGCGAATATCAAGTGTATCACAGAAAATGCGTCACAGTAATGATCGAGTGCAACCTAATCCAATATAGGTTATATAAGTACTAATCACATTGGGTAACTAATACCATATATAATTTATAAGTTAATAACCATTAATTGTTTTATTTTTTTTTTTTTTTTTTTCTTTTGTTTTTTTTTTTTATTTTTTTTTTTTTTTTTTTTTTTTTTTTTTTTTTTTTTTTTATTTTCTTTTTTTTTTTTTTTTTTTTTGTGAGAATCATATTTATTATAAAAGTTAAAACGTTTATAAATATACCTTTGGTAAAAATGACATAACTTTCACGTTTTAAACCCGTTTCTCGCGTTTTTTACGTCCATGTCTTCGTATTAAGATGATATATAAAAATATTACATTTTTATATTTTATAACCTTCTGTGAACTGTCTAATTTTTCTGTTTCATTGCCGTTTTATAATATTACATTTTGTTTATCTGTTCTAAACTTCGTATAACCGTAATATGCACAACTTATTTGTTTTAATCCCGTTTTTTAGCGATTACCTTCGAGCACGTTTTCGTTATCAATATTACAATTTTTATAAAGTGGGGTCTGCTGATGAACAGTAATTTTTACTGTTCATAGTTTATAAAATTACTTTTATAAAATTTAATTATCATAAACGTCGTATTTTATTCAGTTTGGCTCCGTGTTTAGTAATTATTGTCGAGCTTGTTCTAGTAATTTGAAAGTTCTAGTTATTTGTGAGGTTAAAAATAATAAATTCTTTTGTCATGAACAGTAAACTGCTATAAAATTGTATTTATAAATAGTATTTTTATACTATTTTAAGTATATAAACTGCGTAATTCATATCTTCATTCGTTTTTAATTGAAAAATCGTTTCTTATTGTTTTGGAATTCCTAAAAATATGTCGTGATTTAGTAAAAATACCAAAACCTTCTATTTGTAGAATTTTATAAAAGTTTTTTATAAAATTCTTTTTATAACTCAGGTTATTATCGTAATAATGTAAACTACGTACTTTTTCGTTATTAATCCGTTTTTCATGTTTTTACTTTTTGAAATCATATTGGATGTTGTATGTTTTTCGAGTTTCTTATCATTTTGGAATCGTCATGAGGCGTAGTATTTTATAAAAATGATAACCCTACTGTTTGGATTTCGAATCCAAACAGCCTCTTTTGTATCTTGTATATAGTTAATTATATACTTGTGTTTTATATACTTTTCAACAAATTAAAATACCACAATTTCTTTACAACTCTTAATATACTATGTCATATATATTATATAGTCCATAGGTCCATAATTTGTCCTTAAGTCCAAGATAACAAGTTCATAACAAGGCTTAAAACCTTAAACTTTCTTAAGTACACTTTTAACCATAAACATATATAAACTTGTTATACTTTAACAAACATGTTACCACCCTTATAATCTCATTATTCCATGATATTACCAATCACATATCATATGAAAAAGTGTTAAAAATCATAATCACAAGTAAGTTATCCATTTAACATGTTTAAACGCTCTAAATGGTGATTTAGCTATATAGAACATATATACTCCTAAAAATAATAAAAGTAAAGACATAAAGGTTTTTAGATAACCTTATATTGATGTATGATGATGAGAAATTTGTCCTAAACCCTTGTTTAGAATTTAAACCCAAGCTTGCAAGAATGAAACCCTAGATTAGTTTAAAGAAACCTAATCCTTCCTTTTCTTGCTTAATCCTTTTAAAGGTTTAATCAAACCCTTAAAATACTTTAAGGTATCTTCGATAAGATGTATGAAAGCTTGTATGAGTGTATAAAAAAAATTGTATGGTTTGTTCTTGTGGTTGAGTTGGAGCCGTGGGCTTATATGAGCACAAAGGGAGAGATTTTTGATTTTTTTTCTAAGTGTTATGTGAACTTATCTCTTGCAATCTATAAGTAATATACATGTAGGACTAGTCAAGGAGACACCATGAGGGTTTTATGGGTGGTCATGGTCAAAAATGGTTAGTCTTGGTCAAGGAAACATAAGCTTTAATGTGTTATTGTATGTATATTTGCAAGTTGATAATTTTTGATGCATTTTCTTGGTCTATCACTAGAAATATGGCCATAGTATGATATTTATGATAATATTATGTAACTTTTATGTATTGGGTATAAATGTGGGTATTTGTTGAAGCGTAGAAAAGTTTTGGTGGTTCCGGGAATGCCTAAACGTATTTTATCGCGAAACGAAATCAATTTACGCAACCAATAAAAATAAAATGAACAAAGTTAATAATTATCATCAAAATAATTACTTAACACTTGCTTAATGTAAACATTTAATTGTTTGGTGCCCATTTACATTGAACGCTAATTTTTGGCGTACGCGATTAAACTTAACGTTTACGATTTAAAGCAAACACGTACAATACAAAAGATACATTGTGGATTTATTGACGACGTCAATGACCCTAAAACATGGGGTGTTATAGTCTTCCCCCTTTAAGTGAGCCTTGTCCTCAAGGCTTAAGACGCGGCACCTGACGCCGGTGCAGTCTTTGTGAACAAATGTGGGTATTTCTTCCGGAATTGATCCTCGCGTTCCCACGTAAACTCAGGACCTCGCTTGGAGTTCCATCGAACCTTGACTAATGGGATGCGGCTTCGCTTCAACCGTTTAACTTCATGGTCCACGATCTTGACGGGTTCCTCGACAAACTGAAGCTTGTCATCAAAATGAAGTCCATCTAACAGAACGGCTAACGGTTCGTCGGCATAAAACTTCTTCAAATTGGATACATGAAATATATTGTGAACCCTGCTTAGCTCTTCAGGTAGCTCAAGCTTGTAAGCAACCTCTCCAACCTTTTCTAACACCTTGAAAGGTCCAACATACCTAGGGTTCAACTTCCCCCGTTTGCCAAAACGTACGACCCCTTTCCAAGGCGAAACTTTAAGCATAACTTTATCCCTAACCTAAAATTCCATCGGTTTACGCTTTAAATCCGCGTAACTCTTTTGTCGATCGCGAGCAGCTTGCATTCTCTGCTTGATTTGAACGATCTTCTCAGTTGTTTCTTGCACTATTTCTGGACCAGTGAGTTGAACTTCTCCAACCGCAGCCCAACAAATGGGTGAATGACACTTTCGACCGTAAAGTGACTAAAATGGTGCGGCCTTGATGCTAGTGTGATAGCTATTGTTATATGAGAACTCGACTAATGGAAAATGATTAACCCTACCCTTTCCAAAGTCGATTGCACAAGAATGCAACATATCCTCGAGAGTATGAATAGTCCTCTCGCTTTGTTCGTCTGTTTGTGGATGGTACGCAGTACTCATATCCAGACTAGTACCCAAAGCATTCTGAAGTGACCTCCAGAAATTTGATGCGAACCTAGGGTCACGATCACAAATAATCGAGAGAGGTATTCCATGCCTCGTGACCACCTCCTTTAGGTACATTCTTGCAAGTTTATCCATCGGATCAGTCTCTCTCATCGGTACAAAGATTGCGGACTTAGTGAGTCGGTCAACAATCACCCAAATGGTGTCGTAACCTTGTGACGACTTAGGAAGCTTCGTGACAAAATCCATAGTGATGTTGTCCCACTTCCATTGAGGTATATCGGGTTGTACCAACAATCCTGATGGCCTTTGATGTTCTGCCTTGACCTTGGCACAAGTCAAACATTTGCTAACATAGGTGGCGATGTTTGCCTTCATATTGGGCCACCAATATAGCTTTTTCATGTCTTGGTACATCTTTTCAGAACCCGGATGGATAGAATACTTTGACTTGTGGGACTCGTGCATGATCACAGTCCTCAAATCACCATAGCATGGCAACCAACTCCTGCCGTTTAGACATAGAGTTCCATCCGCGCGGGGTTCTAACTTTTCCGTCCTAAGCTTCTCCGGATCTTTAGAATTTTCAACCAACATACCTCCAACATCTTCGTTCTTGATGTTCTCTGGTTTTCGTGCTTCAGTTTGAGCATCCAAAATTTGTTTGGGGAGATTCAAACCTATAGTCATGACTAAGGCTCGAACCCTTAATGGTGTTCCTTCCTGCTTAAGGCGTCAGCGACAACATTTGCTTTCCCTGGGCGATAACGAATCTCGCAATCGTAATCACTAAGCAATTCTAACCAACGACGTTGTCTCATATTCAGCTCCTTTTGATTAAGAATGTATTGTAGGCTCTTGTGATCCATGAACACCGTACACTTGGTTCTGTACAAATAGTGTCTCTAGAGTTTTAGAGAAAACACTACCGCTCCAAGTTCCAAATCATGAGTCGTATAGTTCTTCTCATGAATTTTCAGTTGGCGTGATGCATAAGCAATCACCTTCTCTCTTTGCATCAACATAGTGCCCAAACCCTTGATCGAAGCATTGCAGTATACGATAAAATCTTCGCTTCCTTCAGGTAAAGCCAGAATTGGTGCACTACACAACTTCTGCTTCAACAATTGGAACGTTGTTTCTTGTTTGTCACCCCACTCAAACTTGACCTTCTTCTGAGTGAGCTTGGTTATTGGTTTGGCAATCTTTGAAAGTCCTTCGATGAATCTTCGATAATACCCAACAAGACCTAAAAATGACGAATCTCCGTTGGTTACTTAGGAGATGCCCAATCTTTAATAGATTCGATCTTGTCAGGATCCACGTGAATACCCTGGCTGTTAATCACGTGTCCGAGGAACTATACCTTCGGGATCCAAAATTCACACTTGGAAAATTTGGCATACAACTCCTCTTTCTTAAGCAACTCTAAGATTAACTTAAGGTGCTCTTCATGTTCTTGCTTGTTCTTCGAATATATTAGAATATTGTCAATAAAGACGATCATGAATTTATCCAAGTAAGGTTTGCACACCCGATTCATAAGGTTCATGAATACGGCAGGTGCGTTTGTCAAACCAAATGGCATAACTTGGAATTCATAATGGCCGTAACGAGTTCTAAAGGCGGTCTTCAGAATGTCTTCTTCTCGAACCCTCAGTTGGTGGTAACTCGACCTTAGGTAGATCTTTGTTGGGAATTAAGAGCTTCTACAAGATAATGCTGCTCAATGACTTAATACTGCTAGTAGTAATAGTTAGTACTGCTAGTTATAGTTAGTACTGTCAGTATATAGTTAGTATTGTTAGTTCGTATATTAGTGCTGCTTATGAGATATGTATGAGATAAATTAGGAATAGATATGTATGATCTCTGCATAATCTCCTAACGCATTTTGTAAACCCATTAGGTTTTTCCTTGGTGTATAAAAAGAACCCTTACGGCATAGTTAGATATTGATTCATAGATCAATATTCAGAGAATAGAAGAAGAACACAATTAGTTATTAGGCAAAACATATAGTTGTTTTGTGATTTGTTCAATATAGTGAAAGTTATGTGTTCATTGTTTGATTATTTATTCTAAGTATATAAAGTTTAATTCCGCATAGTCTTTATATATATTCCACAAGGTTTCTAATCTAGTTATTTTAGATCTATCTAAGATAACAAGATCCATTCAATTGGAACCAACAAGTGGTATCAGAGCTGGTGTTCTGAAACCTTGATTTAGAAGAAACAAACTAGATCCAACTCTCTGTTCATTCCTTATATCAAAAACTATGGATCTAGAAAATACCCAAAACAATTCTCTTGCAAAACTGCCACTTCTCAAGCAAGGTGAATATGCAGATAACTCTTTCATTTCGGAAGGCGCCAATCGATAAGGTGCCCGTGCTACAGGTGCAGCACCAGGTACCAAATCAATTTGAAACTCCACTTGTCGAGTCGGAGGAAGACCCGGCAAGTCCTCAGGAAATACTTCAGGAAAGTCTTGAACTATTGGTACGTCCTCAAGTCGCTTCTTCTCCGACTTGTCTTCAACCTCTTTTGCAGTGACATGTGCCAAAAAGATAGGAAATCCTTTTTCCATGTACTTCTGCGTTTTAGTGCACGAAATGATGTTTAATCGTGTCACATTTCCCTGGTTACTTCCATCACCGTGTATGATTAAGGTTTTATTTCTCCAGGGGATGCGAACAATCTTCTCGGCACACACAATGATCGCTTGGTACTTTGCCAACCAATCCATACCGATTATAGCATCGAAACTACCAAGTTCTACAGGCATTAAGTTTATGTTGAATTGGTGGTTTAGGAAGTTTAATGTGCAACCCTTAAGGATAGTATTTAACCCAATTATTCTCCCGTCAGCTAGTTCGACATCATAATAGTGATCTAGGGTAGATAGCGTGATGTCAATTTTGGAGCTAAATGCAATAGACATAAAACTTCGATTGGCACCCGTATCAAATAAGATATATGCATAGTGGTTGTTTAGAAGGAACGTACCCGCAATGACGTTGTTTGGGTTTGCCCCCGCATTTCTAACCACATACACCTTTACTGGAGCCCTGTCATTCCCAACTTGATTACCATGGTCATTGTTTCTTAGTTTTGGGCAGTTTCTTCTAAAATGTCCTTAAGCTCCGCACTCATAGCAACCGTTGCCCTTCTGATTATTATTGTTGTTGTTGTTGTTACGGTTGTTGTTGTTGTTGTTGTTACGGTTGTTGTTGTTGTTGTTGTTGTTGTTGTTGCTACGGTTGTTGTTGTTATTAGCAGGCCGTACCCTACAGTCCCTGGCCAGATGGCCAAACCTATTGCAGTTATTACACCTAGGTGGACAAGGACCTGCTTCATGATGACAATTGCACTTGGAACATAGAGGCTTAGACCCGGCGTATGATTTCCTTTCACTGTTGCCTACAGTGTAGGCCTGGCCTGTGTTCTGCCTCTTATTCTGTTGGTTTTGATTGTTCTTGGCAAGATCATCATTCTTTCTTTTCCTTTCTGCCTGACGTTCAGCGTAGGCATGAGTCTTCTCCTCCATCAACTCAGTTGTAAACTCAATAACTTCTTGCATGGTCTTTGATTTTGACGCCTTTACACTGCCAAGTATCATATCGGGCAATCCACCGATATACTTTTCAACCTTGTCAATCTCTTCTGGGAACATTCTGGAACACATCAAAGCTAGTTGCTGAAATCGTCGACTATAGGCCACCACATCGGTGCCCTTGACCTTAAGATTCCACATCTCAGTCTCAATCTTCTTGATCTCACCCCTCGGGCAGTATTTATCAGTCATCATTTTCTTCAGTGCTGCCCATGGCATGGCATGAGCTGCTTCAGTAGTAGTGGTCTTAACATGGGCATTCCACCATGTAAGAGCATCGTCTTGCAGAGTGCAAGTTGCGAATTTGACTTGACTTGCTGCTGGGCAATTGCTAATGCTAAACACAGACTCCATTTTCTCAAACCATCGAGTAAGTCCGACAACTCCCTCGGTGCCTTTGAAGTCCAAAGGTGTTGTGCATTTCAGAATTCAGAGTAAGAGCCAGCGCGAGCAGTTTGGGTGGCCTGGATGAACCATTGCTATTGTGCCATCCTAACCTGCTTGCTTCTGCTTCAGCCATTGCTAGCAGGCGCAAATCTGGTCAATGTAAGGCCCTCTGAGTTGTGCCTCAGTAACAGTTGTGGTTGGTTCATTTGGAGTTGGCGTAACTGGTGGGACTCGAGTTGACCTTGTGGTTCTCTTTGGTGCCATTTTCTTCAATCACAAGAAAATACAATACCCGTTAGATTTCAATACAATCATAAGTGAATTAAACATATGCATCATAAATAAAAAGATCACATCACATAGTGAAATATACAACCAACACAAGATCGACATAACATAATCCATCCTTTCCATATATAACTGGAAATATACATGATCTGTTTGGTACATAATGATTCCCTATTGCTAGGTTACAAAATGAAAATCAACATAGAGCCCTACTAGCCGGGAGTTACCCGTAATACTTAGTAGGCTATACAGGATAGCTAATCAAAACAAAAGATCTATACAGGATAGCTAACCAAAACAAAAGATCTATACTGCCTGCTAGCTGGGAGTAACCCATAAAACTTAACAGACTGCATAGTAGATACAATCATAACCAAAGTCTAGGAACTGCTACCAGTGTCCTCCAATGTGTCAATGCGTGCTCCAGCCTCCAAGGCCTGGGTACGCATGATATGCTGAACAGCCAAATCATCTACGGCCTGACGCTGCCACTCGTGGCGATGCACTTCGGTCTCTAATACTGTAACTCGTGCCTCTAATGCCCTGCAGTGAGCTTCAGACCTAGCCAAGGCCTGACGGGTCTCCATACTCTCTTGCTCGTAAGTAAGTCTCTCTCTCCTCAATACCTCAATCTCAGCTCTCATAGCTGCAAGATCCTTCTGGGCATCGTGATGTTGTGTGCAAAACTCTGAACTCTCTCTAGTGCAAACATCTACCTGGTAAGTGACCCTCCTATTGACCAACTCTAAGGCGGTCATCATCCTCCTCTCAGTATCTAGGAGTCTGGTCTCTATAGTAGGTCCTAGCTGTCTCGCAGCAGCAGCACCAGAACTCTCTCCAACCTCACACTCAAGTCTGGGAGTAGTAAGTAGTAGTCTCTTCCGAGGCGGCGTGTCAGCCTCAAGAATATCAGCTCCGTGGCTAGTAGATGGTGCAGGTAGAGGGATAGGTAACAATGGTAGGGTTCCTGATGGAAGTAGTGAATGATAGGTGGATGGTGCTGTAGCTCTCATCTGCTTCATGGCTGCTCTAGTATGTGGGGGTCGGATACGTGGAGCTAAAAGGAATGGTGGTAGTGGAGGTGTAGGTGCCTCATCCTCAGCTGGCACTAAGTCCTCAGGATGCTCAGTGGTATGTGCTTAATTACACATACCTTTTTCCATTAAAAACGGACTTAAATGACCAAAAACAGACAAAAACTGCCAAATATATGTTTGTTTTGCATTTGTATTGTGCAGGAAACGGATATCACACAAAAGGACGAAAAACAAAGCCAAAAACGACAAAACCAAGCACGGAATGGAAAAGTGTGAAAAGACGAAGCCAAATCGAAGCCAAAAAGTCAACAGGAAAGTCAAACAGTCAAAGTCAAAGTCAACCCCGTGAAGCTGAATCAGGAAAATGTAACTTGAGGGACCAAAAGTGCCAAGTTTTTAAGTTGTGTAGCATGGTGATAAAATACAAGGACTGAATTTGCAATTCTAGTAAAATATAACTTGAGGGGGCAAAACTGCCAAACCCCTCAAGTTATATTAACAAAGGACCATGGTTGCAAACACCCAATACACGTTTAGGGACTAAACTGCCAAGTCCCTAAACTTGTACCCCAACAAGGACCTTTTTTGCAAAACCTTATGTAACAATGAGGGGCCAAAGTTGCCCTATCCCCAAACTTATCCCCTGCATCCCCCTAAACGATTAAAACCCATTTTTCCCGCCCAAGCTTAAAACCCCATTAAAGGGTTTTCTCCCCCTTTTTTACCCTGCAACACCAAACAAAACCCCATGGACAATAATCCTTCTCCACCTCCACTAACACCCTTAACCAAGACAGATTGCCAACTTGGCGATTTCACAATTTTCGAGTATAATGAAGGGTGGTGATGATGATCCGAAGAAGCACAAGCAAATTCAATGGCCAAGATTAAGTCTTTTGTTTCACTCACACAACAAACACATTTAGTTTTTGTCTCTACGAAAAAGCACAGCTGCAAGACCAAAGAGAATACCTAAAAAGACCAAGTTTATCTATAAATAGGGTCATTGTGACTCTTAGAGAGGATCTTAATTTGGAATATTTTTTAGCAGCTTAATTTTCAGTAATATGAGCTTATTATAACTTTCTTTTAAAGACTTGTATTATTTTAAAGGATAAATGAAGTATTGAGATTTCAAAGTTCTTAATTTATGATTTCTTTTTGTTCTTCAAATTGTTTAATAAGCTCTTTTAAGTTCTCTCCTTAACTCATTTAAGCTGTTTTGCTTGAAAAACCCTCGAAGAGGACTCCCCCTCTCATAACTTAAAAGGGTTTGAGCCGTTTTCTAAAAATTTACTCCAAGAACAAAAAATAAGCCACTGGAAGATAAGCCAGCAATGGATGGGCTTATGGGCTTATTCACTAGCTTATGTATAAGCTAAGAGCTTTGTAGAGTAGCTCCACGAGCCCCTCATACCCTTGTTTATGCAAAGGGGTTTGTAAGTTTCAATTCTAAGCTCAAAAGGCTAAATTACTATTCAACTGCTTAATTTCAGCTTATTACGGTTTATCTTTGCTTATTCTGTCTCATATCAGCTTAATATGTCATAGACTTGCATTAGGAATCATTCTAATTAGCTCAATCCAAGTTTGAGTTAGTTCTCCCTAATTTCTAATTTATTCAGCTTATTAGCTTATCTTATTTTAAGTGCTTATTTTTCTACATTTTTCTGCTTATTAATCTTGTAATATAGTACACTTAATCTGTTTTATAAATTTCATAACTTAAACTAGACTTTTTAGCTTAAAATTTGAGTTTTCATTGTTTAAAGGGGTGTTTGGTTTAGCATAGAAAATGGGTCAAATGGGGTACAAAACACTAAATGGTCTTTGGGTCAGTCTCTAAATACATTTGTGAGTCAGTTTCAACAAAGTCTTTGTGAGTTTTAAATCATTTCATTGGTTTCTCTAGTTTTCTTAAAAGAGTGTAAACTGTGGTGACAAGAGGGTGGTCAAACAGCTTATTTTGAATAAGCTGTTAGCAGTCACCTCTTGAGTCTTAGTTTTTGTGCCTTTTCTATGTGTCCAAAGCATTAAGTTTGAGTCATTAGGGGTCCCTAGCAATTTTGTCTGTCAAAACAGCCAAGACCAAGTTTCTAGTGTCATAAGTCCATTTTCCACTTAAACATGTCAGATTTTTAAAATAGTTTTTAGACTTCTAATTCTTGAGCATAAGCTCTGCATAAGCTGGGCTTAACCTGAATTGGATAAGCTTAAAAGGGTACAAACCATTTGAGATTTGGAATCCAATTTCCAGCTTAAAAATAAGCTTAAACAGCTAATTGGCAACCCTTTTTCTTGGCTTATTTAAGCTAAGAAGCTTAAGATTTCTACACTTTTAGGAAGCCTGTAAGCTCTTTAACAAGCTCTCAAAAGCCCAAACCTTAAGACACCCTCTAGGTGGCTTAACTTTAAGCCAAAAGTAGGTTGTGACTGTTTTTCAAACAGTCTTAAGCTCAAAAGCTCAATTAGCTTATTTGAGCTTGTGGCTTATTGTTGTTGCTTGTTTCTTATTGCATTAAGCTTATTAGGTTAGTTTAGATAGCTTTTTGGGAAATTTAGCTTATTTTGAGCTTTTTAGAGCTTATTTTCAAATCTGCCAAAAAAGTGCCCTGGTGCTTAAGCCCTTTTTGACAGCTTCTTTAAGCTGTCCAAAAGCTCACCATTTTCCTTCTAAAAAGCATTTTTGGCTAGCTTATAGGGTGTGCTTTAAGCCCCTATAAGCTCAGCCATTGGGTCCCACTTTAAGGGCTTAAAAATAAGCCCCAAAAGTGCCCCAAGGCCCTTTTGGGACTGCAACCCAAGCCCAATTTGGCAAATAGCTTATTTTAATTTCCTGGCTTATTGGTTTGACTTCCTTAGCTATTTTGTTATATTTGCTTATTAGTTAGTAGATGACTTAGTTTTGCTTATTTGCACCTAGCCTTTGCTTATTTGTTCTTAAAAAGCCAAGGAAAATAAGCCATATTTTTTTAGCCTTTTTAAAGTTCTGTCAGTTTTAGGTGCTTAATTGAGGGCTTATTTGTGTTCCAAAGCAAAAAGTAAGTAGGGCTTATTGAAGCTTGTTGGCCATTTAACAAGGCTGTGGGCCCCACTTTCTCTCCAAAACAGCTTAAGGGGCTTAAATTTAAGCCCCAAAAGTTGTCCCACTGTTGGCAAAACAGTTATAAGCCCTTTGGCTTATTTCATTTTCTCTTGCTTATTTTGACTTTAAGCTTTTCATTTGTGCTTATTAAGTTGGCCTTAAGCCAGTCTTAGCTTATTTAGTTTATTAAAGCTTGTTTTGAACTTATTTAGCTTAATAACAGTTTTGAAAGGATGTAGTGAAGAACAGTTAAGGAAGTCTGCGCATTTTTAAGCCCTTTTTCCAGCTTATTTATAAGTTTGTGTAAAAACTTGTAATTATAAAAAGTGCTTATTCAAAAGCACTTTTCAAGTTTGTAAAAAAAAAAATTTAAAAAAAAGGGAAAGTAGGAAGTCGGGGGTGAGCAAGACTCAAACCCCCGACCTCTACCACTCTCAACCCTTCACACTACACACTCTACCACAAGATACTAAACCTATCCCTATACCCGCTGCGCCCATCGTCGTTTTCTGTAAGACTCTTGGCGCACTTGGTATATAAGAGTGTTTTTGGCCCCCGTTAAAGCCAATAAGCTTTCGAGCTATTTGACACTTATTTGATAAGCTTGTGCGACTTAGCCTATTTTTCTAGACCCTTGTCACTTTAGCTATTTTATGTAATTTTTTCAGAATTTTTTATAAAGTTTTAATATGATCTATAATTTTATTTTTTCTTTGTAAAACCTTAAAAAAATCCATAAAAAATAAAAATATTTAATCAGAAAAATAGATCTTTTTCTAAAATTTTCTTTTTTCATATATTTTTTAGGAAAAATGTTAAAGTTTCTGTAGGGTTAATTTTTCAAAAATTCAATTTTTAAAGAACGGGTTTTGACCCCGTTTTTGGGTCAAACAACCTCCGTTTTCGCTCTAGTTTTTTTTAAACTTCGTTATTTGTCATTTAGAATCTATTTTAGCTTTTAAATTTGTTCTAGGGTTTAATTTGCAAAAGTTAGGTTTTTACCCCTCGCGTTTTCACATTTTCGTCTACGTTTTAGTTTAAAATTGTTCTAGCTCTCGTTTTTAGGTTTAATTTATTCGTTTTTGCATTTTTAACTTGTAGTAATAGAAAACCAATCATAACTTTGTCATATTCAAACATCAATCATCAATCCGTCATTCGATTTTCCATTCAAGCCTCGTTGGGACTTAACGACCCGGGAATCATACTTCCGGTTACGTATATATATTTTATTTTGTGAACTCTTGACCAAACCTTGGCTAAAGGTAATTGGTTGAGTGTTTGCTCGTGTTATTATATATATATATTATTGACGAATCCTGACCATAAGCTATCTTGCTCTTTCTCCTTTACAACTTCCTCATTAACAAATTTTGGATTTTGAGCAACCCCGTCCATATGAGACTTCCCTACATCCTTATCAGGATTCGAATCCCCTAATTCAGCCCTCTCCTCCGAGTTTAAAGCATCAAATGCATTAGAAACCGGAGTACTCTTTTCACCACTAGTAGAGGCCTTATCATTAGCAGCCGATTTCTTCTTAAATTGCTTATCATTAGCCTGCTTATTTATCGGTCTATAGAAGTTTGATTTAGGCTTATGAAAATGAATGCCCGCAATCAGATTCTCGAGCATTTGATTAGCAACTTTTTCCCCTTTGTTTCTTCTATTTATACTTCAGTAAGACCATCAATTTTATTAAGGCCATGAAGACTCTCACCATTCACCTCCTCCGGAAGCATTTTACCTTTTTAGTACCTTTTTAAGAATTAATGCCTACATATTTTGCATTCCAAGAAATATGGAGGCGTCTATTCATATTCCACACAGATTACTTCACTAGTATACCCAGTCCAATCATCATCATCAATCGGAATGGCCATTCGTACCTCTTTCTTTAATTCTGAATTAGCATGAATTTCAATAAGAGCTCGAGCGAAACTAATCCGACCCCATGATTCAGCACACATAAAGCTAGTAAATGTGTCCAACATAATTGGTTTCCCAACTTGTGTAGCAATCAAGCTCAGCCAGTCCTCCGAGTATGCAACCACTAGAACATTGTATAATTTCACCCAAACCGGCACCTTGTTTACCTCACCAGGTTTCAACAAAACATTAGGTGCCCACTTGTTAAGAATAAGAGGCGTAATGCGAATCAACCATGGACCTCGTTCAATCACTTGATCCATGCCACTTTTAGTGTCAAATTTAAATAAAAACACCGTCGATAGTACTGCTTCATAAGCTTTGACAAAACCAAACCTTAGTCGCCATGTTTTTTAGTAACATAATTTGTAACAATTTGAAATGCCAAACTTTTACCAACAAAATACCCCATAAGAGTATTAGAATACCTCGACATTACACTTTCCTTGGCAGCCTTAGGGAGCATCGTATCGTTATTAGCCACAAACTCCTCATTAATAAGGGTTCTAAAGTTTACCCGCTTGTTAAAAACGGGTACATTATCATTAGCACAATCTGATTGGCTAGGCACATCCCTTCCATCTTGCTTATCAGCAGAATCGGGACTAACAACCTCAATAAACGACCTCACTATGGGGATATTACCATCAACAACACTATTTGGACCCTCCTTGTTGCATGCTCTAAAATGACTAACAGTAGCATTATCATTTGATGTAACATTTGTAGCATGAATTGGGTCTAGGAATACCCCACGTCTAACAGCCATCAATGGCTTACCATCTTTACAAATCCTCTTCCCATCAACGCTAACTGGAGTAATGTTTTCTCCATCTATTGATGTCAAAGGACCATCTTCCTTATGTGTCGAAGATACAGAACCATGTGAATCAGCCACAATCTTAGGACGTTTAAGTAAGATTACAAAGGCTTACCATCACGTCCCAAGTATCTTCACGTTAATGGTTTTTCTCCTCTGTAGCTAATCCACCACCATCCTCGATAGATTAGTCCTTCTTACTATTCGATAAGAAACCCCTCCACCATGGATCTGAAACCCCACAACCCTAAAAACCTCAATAGCAGCCACGTTACTCCCAAACATCAATAAAGAAAGACCCAAATATTAGGTTTCAAAAATTGCATGTAAATACAAAGACCCTAACCCACGTCCATTCTTGTAGATACCAAACGAGCAAGATAGATAGAGAACCCACCAAAAAATAAGATGGATCCACCACACACAATAATTAAATTCACGAACGAAATTAAAAAGAGAAAAAACAAACCCTAAAAAAAACTACGATATGAGAACTTGATCATGAATCCGTAGTGATTACTAACGTGATAATAATCAAAACACAACGATGTAATAGATCTAATCAAACAAGGAATAGATTTTAGGGTTTGAGCCGCCAAAATTAAATCTAAATCGACTAAATCTAAAATACGAATGAACGAAAAGATTAGAATCATAATAAAATCATTCAAGATGCACGATCAGAAGTAAAGATATAGAGGAAACAAATTAAAATTGATTAGGGTTGTTTTCTATATTTTCGCCTACACTTAGAGAAAAACCAGGGGGTTATTTTACTCTATACACTTTTCTAACAAACAAAACTTTAAACTATTTCTCAAAGATATGATTGTTTAAGCCCACAGATCACAAACCTTTTTGAATATTGTGTTTTGTATTTGTTTTGAGTGCATCTGGTGAACCAGTTGAGGTGATTATTTCATAGAGTAAGATGACTATGTCATTGATAAATTGTAATTTTTAGGTTTCATTGAAGTATTCATTACAATAGCCAAAGGAGGGTCATCGTTAATTTTCACACTCTTTAGTTTACCAGCAGGAGCTGAGTTAACTTTTAAAGCTGAAGAGCTTTTGTTACTCCTAGCAGGAGCTGAGAATGGTTCATTTAGTATGACACCTTTTAAAGTTTCAGCTTTGAATGTGGATTTTGATCTCAAAATTGATTTGATAGTCTTTGGTCCAGAAATAGGTTCAACACCATCCAACTTCTTCGGTGTAGGAAGAGAGTGTTAATAGATGAAGATTTCATCCAGCTGAATCGAAAATAAAATCAGCTGAAGTTCAGTGACATAACTAGAGATCAGTTGTGTTTCTTTGTGACTCAGCTGGGAGTATCCTACTAGTATCATAATTTGGAAAAATAAAACCTTCAGCTTCAAAAAACCAGGGTCTTTCAAACACCAGTATGGACACTTTTGTGTCATTAGCTGAAGATTTTACAAAGACTATGTCTTTTTGCTAGAGCCCAGACCTAGAGGATCTTTATGAGTAGATCAACTCCCAGAATCTCTTCTTTTGAGAGTGGATTTTGTTCACTGATACAACAGATTTACCTTTATTTCGAACTCTTAAGCCATGTTTCAGTGATCGCTTTATCTCTTTCCAAGATCAGTTCTTAAGAATTTATTTTATTTTTCTCTTTAAGAATTCTAAAGTGTTTTACATGTTGCATGGTAAGAACATCAAGTTTGCTATTTAAATGCTAAAAGTTATTCTTGCATTATATAGTTCTTGAACACATGATCTTCTAATTTTTTGACAGAAAGAGATAATTTCTTTGTTCTTCAACATAATTATAGATGTACTACACAAATAGTCTAGATAGGTTTTCTATCATCATTATCTTCTATTTCAAAAAGAGTATGTACCTTTTTCATGGAGATCTTTACCCATTCATCATTTCTGGCACCTTCTTTGCTGACAACATCATTATCTTCAGTTAATATTCCATGAAGTTACTTTAATCTCAACCATTTCAATGTCTTCTTGATGACCACTCCCTCACTTCTTCATCCCATTCATAGGCTTCAACGATAAGATCTTTGTTCTTAACCATTGAGGCTTTGGAAGCTGAAGCACTTAAACTCAATAGAGCTAGTTTAGCCTTAACTTTGTTGTATTTGGCTTTAGAGTCCTTGGTAGGCCTTAGTTCTGGTTATTTGTAGAAGAAATTAAGAGGTTTTGGATAAAAGGTTGACTGATGATGAAAGAAACTAAAAGTTTTAACCAGTAGTCTCTCTTGCAAAATTCCCATTTTACCACATTTGTGGCATCAATTTTGGTCATTACTTTGTCACTGCTGAACCTTTGAAGTGCCCTTTTAGAATAACCTTTTAGACTTGCTAAAAGAGCTCCTGACTAGATATTCTTCCTCTCTAGGTCATTCAAGTACTCATGACTGCTTCTTGTATCCTCTTCATCATCAGGACTATATTAAAAGTCTTGGACAATAGAGGTAGAAAAGAAAGTAGTTGACAGAGGTGTTGCAGAGACAAGATATTTGTTCTTTTCAGTCTCATAAATACTGTCTATTAGGTTGTCTTCATATTTGAGTTTACCAAATAGAGTAGCAAGCTCAGAATCTTTCAATAATTTTATGTTTCTAAGACATTATAAGAAACTTAGCCACTTCTTTGTAAACCCATTTATAAAACCATATTAATTTCAAGCTTTGAAAGTTTGATGCCATCATTTACTAACTCATTCATCAAAGCTTTGTATTTGGAGAAAGTTTGTGTTAGTGTTTCACCTTCTTTAAATTTAAAGGTGTTGTAACACAACTTAAGGTCTATGACCCTAATTTTTTCACATCAGAGGGGCCCTCATGATACAGTATCAGGTCATCCCAGGTTGTTTTATCTGTTAAGCAGTTTATGACAAAATTCATTTGGTCAACTAGAATGGACTCGACATGAAAGAGACTTTTGAGTCACTGATCTAAGATAGCAGTCTTATTCACTTCATCTACAGTACATTATTCCTTTCAGGCTTCCTTTGACTATGCTGTTATGGGATAAAAGGACCATGTTTGATGATGTTTTCAAAATTAAGGTTGCAATACTCAACGAAGTGGCACAGAAATCTCTTTTTATCCTAATTGGGTGAACAATTATTCACCTCAAGTAAAGGAGCAACATTTAACTGGCCACCCCTATATTTAAGAGTATGTGTTACTTCTACTTCCAATTAAGATGGATCTTGATTTTAAAAATCTTTTGAGCAGTTATAAAAGCTTTGAAAAGGTTTTATAAATCAACCTGCTCTGATACCAACTTGTTAGTACCATTTAAATGTTATATTAAGGATTATAAGATAAACTAGATCACAATTCCATGGCAGACAAAGTAAGTTTTTTAAGAAGAAATATATGTAAACAATAATAAAGAACAAGTTTATTTTTGGGTAAAAAGGTTACCTTTGTAAATTGTATAAACACAAAGAAGGTTTTTAGTACAATGAATGGTGGCAGAGTACCACTTTAAACCTCAAGCATCAAGCTCGTCCCCTACTACTTACGAAGGTGGACATGCCACAATGCGAGAAAACATTAAGAATACACATCAACCAGAAGGTAAAAACAACCCCAGAACTGGAAAAACAAAGCCAAAAACCAAGCGATTAACATAAATCCTAAAATTATTAGGCATCTCCCATCAGAAAGAGATCGTTGACCATCATTTAGTTCTTGACCCTGAACGGGAGGACTAAGCCAAACGGCACATGAATCAAATCACTAATCTCTTCTTGGGGTCTTCTAACATTTTTACAACATACGATTGTAGCTTACCTACCCATATAAAAACGAAGCAACCACAAACAAGATATGCCTTATGATACTTTCGCATGTTCCTACCTATGACGCCATTGGCTGTAAATACGAGAAAATATCATTGAAACTTGAAGTAATGTCCTCCATACCCGCTAGAGGCCGTATAAACGTCCATATTTTGAGATTGAGAAAGGACAATTCAACAAAAGATTATCTTAGTCGAGTCCTTGTTAGAGTTACACAAGAACAACAAAAGTAGGGTATGAAGTCGGTGATACCATCAACAATTCATTGCATAAGTTGAACCTCTATTTTAAGGCTCTTCCTCATATACAAGCCACAATAAAATGCATGCCGCGGTGAGCAATGTGAAAACCACACCATCAGTTGTAACCAACGTCACCTCCGTACCATGCGTCCTAAGGGCATCCTAAGCACATTTGACCGAAAAGTTAGAATACCTACCATTGGCATCCTTCCATTGAGGAGTATCAAGCCGAGACTCCTCCAAGATAGGCATCGGTATAAGACCAAGATTTGGAGCCCTTGGAGTAAGCCACTTGAGGCAAAAAACAAGACCAGCCCCCATGCGAAACCAAATCAGCAACACAATTTTAAAGGTTGTATCCTTCATTCGTAATGTCTCTAGGAGATAAATACTGGATAATTGGGCTTTGGGCACACCATCTATCATACCAAAGAGAAGTAGACTTTTCGTTACCTAATTTAGTCCAAAAGAAAGGCTTAATGCATTCTCGAATCTGAAGAAGCTTCCGCCATCCCTAACTCATATCCGCCTTAACTAGGGATATCCTATATCATTCGGCCTCTAATCTTGTAGGTATGGATCCATCAAACCCATAGAGATTATTTATTAGAGACAATGTCCCAAATATGGGTCGTCATCAAAGCAGTATTAAAACATTCAAGACTACGAATACCAAGCCCCCCTTCACGTTTAAGGAGGCAAATAAAATCCCACGTAACCTTGGGCTTACAAGCTAACTCTCCATTACCACCCACAAGAAACGACTGCATATGCAGCTGATTATCAAGAAGAATACCTTTAAGTAATCACAGGAACCGAAGCCCAATACGAACATGATGGAGAAAGAACATACCTACATAGTTGAAGACGAGCCGTAAAAGACAAATATTTATTCTTCCAATCTCCAATCCTATTGGTTACTCTCTCAACAAGGATTTTACAATCCCTATTAAGTAGCCGCGTTGAGATTAGAGGAACCCCAAGGTATTTCCAGAAGCTCACTGTCAGCAAACAACATATAATTAAGGAGGAAAGTTAACCTGGTTAGGAGGAACGTTTCAAACATAACACCATACCTTAGGGAAGCGTAGAACAAGGCCCGATGACTTCTGAAATTCATCAAGAGACTCCATAATTAGCCGAGCTGAATCCAATTCACCTCTAGCAAAGATGAACAGATCATCTACAAAACAAATATTAACAATTTGCAACTCTTCACAATGATTATGGTATCGGAACGTGTTATGACATGCAAACCCTTCTATATAATGAGGAGTCAAGCACTCCATAACAAAAGTAAAAAAGATAAGGCAAAATAAGGTCACCCATTCGTAAGCCTCTTTTCCCTTGAAAGTAACCATGGATGTCACCATTGATGATAAGAGAAAACGTAGCTGACGTAACACAAGCCATAATCCATTTAACCATAGTTGTATGAAAACCAAAGCACTTGAGAATATTACCCAAGAACTTCCAGTTAATCGTTATCTTATCTTTTTAGAAAATCAACCATAACCTCAAGGACCATGATTCTATGATAATTATGCATTATTTCTCGTGTGAGTAGAATATTATCAGAAATTCATCTACCTAGAATGAAAGCGGATTGGTTTTCACTAACCACCTCCTTGACCCCTTCAATAATCCTATTGGTAAGAATTTTACTAATGCATTTATACAAAACATTGCCAACACGATATAGGCCGGTAATCATTCACCTTGAGAGGAGTCAATACCTTTGGTGATAAAGCAAAAGAACGTAGGCTTGAATTTCTCTTTCAACAACTTACTAATAACGAAGACTCCTTCACACCGCATTATAAATGTCATTTCCCACCACTTCCCAACTCTTTTTAAAGAAAGAGAACGTGAATCCATCAGGCCCAGGAGCACGATCTTCACCAATATTAAACATAAAAGATTTGATCTCATCATTAGTGACCATCCGAATCATATAAAGACGAGTATCAGCCGAGATAACATTGGTAAATAAGCCATCTGTAATCAGACCTTCACAAGCCATACTAGTACCAAGGAATTGTTGTTAATGATTACAAAGTAATCAGCAACTGTGACCCGAACCTCGACATTATCAGCACCACGAATGACCTTAATATGGCTACTTCGATTCCTACTTTTGACAGATTTGTGAAAAAAAAAAAACTTAGAGTTGAATCACCAACCCCTAACCCTAAACCATTCCATTTTATTCCATTATGGTTTCTAAAAAATCTTTCTTCATTAATCTTGAAACAGTGAAATGCTTTCACGATAAACAGCTTCTTCTTCACGCAAATTCAAATCATTATGGTTTTTGTCCAAGGCTTTTGAACTTCATCAAGCTCAGTTCTTAGAGCATTAACACGATCATGCAAGTTCCCATGCGAATGCAGAAGTTTCCTAAACAGTTTCTTTAAATTCTTCATTTTAGTAACCACTTGATACATATTGTGACCTTTAACATTGGTATTCCATTGCTCTTTTACCGATCAACAAAAATAACACTATTGAACCATGAAGAAGTTAAAGAATTTAAAGGGTTTAGGTTTAAGCGTGGTAAGTGAAGGAATTTTAAGAACCGCCGGTGAGTGATCGGAGATTCTATAAGGTTGAAACACGCCATAGGCTCTTGGGAATGTATCAACAAACTCCAAATTTCCCATAATACGATCCAATTTCTTTGGTAAACCTCTTCCACCTCTAGGATTTTGCTTCCATGTGTAGACAGGCCCCGAACATTAATATCCATGCACCTCTATATTATTAAACATGCTTTAAAATCATAACATAGCTGCATTAAGACGCGGACGAGCTCCTGAAAAGATCCTCCATGTTTAAGGCCACTATTAAAGTCACCCAAAGAGAATCCATGTATGCCCACGAACATCATATTTATGCAAGCACCAATTCTGTCCAAAGCTGCCTCTGTTCAGAAGTATTATTCCCTGCATATATAAATGAACAAAATAGGATTTTGTTAGTGGTTTTATGAAACATCTTCACATGCATGGCTTGATTTAAATGCGCTAAAACCACAATGTTAACAGCATCCGTATTCCATCCAAGAATAATACGACATCCTTTGTTACACAGATGAGCATTAGAAGTCTAATCCAAATTTGAAGACCTTAGAACATAAACGTTAGACACACAAAGACGAGGTCAAAATGAGATTACAAGGATAGCTGCAAACTCTAAGATCTTTTTCTCATAACCACTTGCCGTAACCCTCATAATAGTTTTAGGCGCGGTTCAAACCCCTTATGTTCCACGCCGCTACACTAAACATTAAAATCCTTATTAGAGGGAGTGCTGCCCCCTTAGGATTAGGTGTTTCAGCAATAATTTGTCCCTCCTCAAAATACTATCAATCAGATTCATCATGATGTCTTAGTCAAGTTATAACTAAAAGATACCCTCCCCTATTAAACCACTAGTCCTCTCCTTCCTTCACTTAACGAACCATATCATCATTATGAGCACTAAAAACATTAGTTATTGCACCATCATAGATAAGGTTTTTGCTACAAACTCTTTACACAAACTTCTTTGTTAGCCTCTTTAAGGGATAGTGGGGGGGGGGGATGGGGGGGGGGTCGCGGGGGAGGTATCTCCCAAAGGGGTATTAGGGGCCGGTTTGTGTTGTTTTGGCTGTGTGATGGCTTTCAGTACCGGGCACGGGGGGCCAGTTTGTTTTATGTTTATGATTCACTTTTATCTTCCCTTTTATTCTTTTTTCGTGACAGTAGTGAATCTATCTCGTTTGTCCATCTGCTCAGCTAGTTGTGACATGTCCATCAACGTCACTTATTGGACATTAAGCCGATCATAAGACCAAACACATGGCAAGTCCACATACCAAATGGTTGCTTCCATTCGAACTCAACTATGGATAAGAACCTTAGTTATGTCCGTCCCAACTTCATGAGGGACTGCCAATTATGACCTCCTTTTTTAGTACCGAGGTAGCACTAACCCATAATAAGAGCTCTGCGCAAAACCAAAGCACCTATGATTATTGCACATAGAGTGGTAATGCGTCAAAGCATAACCGGTTTACCTATTTGTGAAGCTACAAGGCTAGGCCCATCTATCATAAATGGAATGACTGGCACTCTAACCCAATTTCCCCCTCTACACTGGCACGCTTGTGAACCTTATCCATGCATAACGAAGGGTTGAGGACTCCATTTGTTTAATGAGACGTAAGTGTTCCTAAACATCCAAAGAATACCTTGCCTAGCACTAGTTCCCACACCGATTGAATCGAATTAAACTTAAAGAAAAATTGCAAAATGACCCTTCTTGCCACATTTGTGGCATTCAGTTTGGTCAGTTGCTTTTGCACTGCTAAACCTTTGAGTACCATTTTTGAAGAGCCTTTTAGATTTGGCTAAAAGAGCTCTTACTCGGTGTTCTTCTTCAAGGTCATTCATGTACTCTTGACTGCTTCTTGTATCTTCTTCATCATCAGGACTATCTTAAGAGTCCTGGACAATAGAGGTAGAGAAGAAGACAGTTGACAGTGGAGTTGCAGGGACAAGAGTTTTCTCTTTGTTAGTATCATAAATATTGTTTATAAGGTTTTCTTCATATTTGAGTTTACCAAATAGAGAAGCAAGCTTAGATTCTTTCACATGATTTGTGTTTCTAAGACTTTGGCAGAAAGCTAGCCACGTCTTTGGTAACCCATTTATAAAACTAGTATTTATCTCAAGCTTTGAAAGTCCGATGCCATCATTTACTAATTCATTTATCAAAGCTTTATATCTGGTGAAAGTTTGTGTTAGAGATTCACCTTCTTTGAATTTGAAGGTGTTATAACACAACTTCAGGTTCATGACCCTACTTTCTTTCACATCAGAGGGCCCTTCATGATATAGTATCAGGTCATCCCAAGTGGATTTTGCAGTTAAGCAGTTTATAACAGAGTTCATTTGGTCATCTGGAAGCACATACATAATAAGACTTTTGAGTTGCTGATCTAAGTTAGCAGCTTTTCTCTCCTCAAGTGTCCATTGTGTCTCTGGTTTCCTTTGACCAACTGCCATAGGGATATAAGCACCGTTTGAAATGATGTTTTTAAATTGAGGTTCCATACCAATGATATGGCACATGAACCTCTTTTTCCAATTGGTGAAATTTTCCACCTCTAGTACATGAGCGACATTTAACTGGCCACCCTTGTATTTAAGAGCCTGTGGTACTTCTACTGCTGTCATTTAAGATAGATCTTGATTTTAAAAATCTTTGAGCCTTTATATATCCTTTTAAAGGGATTTTATAAACTAGAAGGCTCTGATACCACTTTTAGGTCCCTTGGAATCTGATATAAGGTTTATCAATTTAAACTAATCAGATTCCATGACAACAAAGTGAGTTTCAAACAGATATATATGAAGAAAATAAAGAACAAGTTTAAAACACACAAAAGTACTTTTCAACATATAGGTTTCTTATTATAGTCAAATAAAGAATCTATGACACACCTTGCTTGCGGAATAGCAAGGTGGTTGAATGACAATTGGGGGTTTTATCTCCTTCAAACTTAAACTCTAACCAAAGTTAAGAGAGTAAGAAAATAAACTACTTATGACTAAACTGAAGCTTTAGCTTCATTAGTACCGTTTAGTTTGTTTGAAAGATAAATGAACTCTTTAATGTGTATCACATTAATTGGAAGAGATGACATTTACTCTGAGAATCCCTTTCCTTTTATAGGCAAAGGGATTAGGGTTTACAAGTTTAACTAGTCTACATAGCAAGCATTAAATGGGTGGTTGAGCTACCATTTAATTCACGTTTGCTTTCTAGTACTAGGTACAGTCCTTTGAGGAAAGTTGTTATACTTCTATACCAAATTTAGAAGTAGCATTTCCCAACAAGATTGTTTTATTCCTTTTGACATAAAGCAATCTTTTTCCTGCCTAGTAGACCTTCTAGAAGTGAAACAACACGTTTCAACTTCTGTTAAGGAGATAGACAACGTTTAGCTTGGAATTGTCAACCAAGCTGAACTGAAGCTCTTTCTAAGAGTCCTTCTTCAGTTTCTATACCGTTGCATACACTGAAGTAAAGATACTACCCAATCTTCTAAGGACCTGAAGAGATGATGCTAAAGAAACTTCAGTGACTCAAACTAAAATACTTCAGCTTGAGAAATACTTAGGGGATTTTATGTTTAAATCTACTGAAAGACTGAAGGGCTCAGGAACTGAACCCAACAGATAGAGTTTGGAGGATCATATGGTTCATTTACAGACTATTTTGGAAAGTGTACGACAACATAAGTTGTTTGCAAAGAAGATTAAATGTGTGGTTGTGACTACTCAAGTGGAGTATTTGGAACATGTGATTCTACTAAGGGAGTGGTAACTGATCCAACTAAGATCATAGTTATGGCTACTTGGCTAGTGCCTACAAACATCAAACAGTTAAGAGTCTTTTTGGGTTTAACAATATATTATAGGAGATGCATTAAGGGGTATGCTAATGTTAGTAAACCTTTGACCTAATTACTCAAGAAGAATGGCTTTGTGTGAATACAAGAATATTAGTTAGCTTTTGATAACTTAAACATGCATTTTTAATGCACCAGTGTCAAAATTACATAATTTTCAAAGGAATTTACTTTTGAAACTGATGCTTTAGGAGCTAGATTGGGGGTTGTAGTATTAAAATAAGTACATCTAATAGCTTTCCTTAGCAAAACACTCTATGCCAAACAACACCAACTTATGTTTACCTATGCAAATGAATTTTTGGCTATTATATAAGCATTGGAAAAATGGATAGGGTATTTGTTGGATAGACATTTTTGGGTTAGAATGGTCATTTTAGTCTAAAATATCTCTTAGATCAAAGAGTGTGCACTCCAACTCAAATGAAATGGCTTCTCAAGCTCATGGGCTTTAACTATGAAATATAGGATAAAAAGGGAGTGGAGACTGTCACATTTGATGCATCATCAAAAATCTAACATCTTAGTGAATTACTAAGTATGGTTTCATCTTATTAGTACTAAAAGAATTGTGGATAATTAGGAAACATATCCTTTTTTGAAACAAATGATTTAGTAGATGCAAGATGGAGTTGTGGTAAAAGAAGATTATACTTGGGCTAATTAGAAAATGAGAAGAAACTGTACGTTAATTATTGGTAATGATTAGTCTTTGAGAACAAATTTATTGCAACAAGTTCATGGAGGTTTAGTTGGTGGTCACTTAGGGGTCAAGACAAATACTAAAAGTGTGAAGCATGTTTTATTGAAAGAAGTTAATGAATCATATTAAATAATTGGTAATATAATGTGATGTATGTTAAAGGTACAATTTAAATTTGACAGTTTACCCTTACAACCCTTACCTCTTCCTTCAACCGTTTAGTCTAGCATTTCCATGGATTTTGTAGAAGTATTATCTAAATCCTACGGAAATGATGTGATCTTTATGGTAGTAGATAGGTTGAGTAAGTATGTTCATTTTGTGACTCTTTCTCATCCTTTCACTGCTGCTAATGTTGCACAAGTTTTCTTAGACAATATCTATAAGCTACATGGTTTGCCAAACACTATTAATTCTCACAGAGACAGTTTTTTAAGTAATTCTTGAAAGGAGAAGTTTAAATTTCTACAATTCAAGCTATGCATGTCTATTGCCTATCATCCTTAAACAGACGGTCAAAATGAAGTGGTGGACATTTGTTGAGTGTTATTTTAGGTTTATGACTAGAGAACTACCTAAGTAGTCGACGATGTAGCTTTCTTTGCTTGAATGGTGGTATGATACCAACCATCACTCTGTCATCAATAATACTCCTTTTGAGACTGTGTATGGCTAATTTCCTCCTATTCATGTTTCGTATATGGGTGGTGATAGTAGAATTAAAGCAGTGGAGTGGATAGGACTTTAGTTCCTAGTAGGAAACCATTAAGACTTTGAAATTTCATCTTAAGAGGGCTCAAGATAGGATGAAATATCATGTTGATACGAAGAGAATAAATAGAGTGTATGAAGTTGGTGATTGCCACTAGTACAAAAAGTAGATTTGGTCACACATGGGAAAAATGGAACGGCCACACATTCACATATTTATGTGGCTAAAGGTACCAAAATAGACAACATTTACTAATTAGCCACGCATGAAAATTTCAATTGTGTGACCATTAGAACTGTATTGCCACACATTCGAACATTATGTGGCTAAAGGTAACTGGTAATATTATTTAGCCACATATGAATTTGGAACGCGTGACAAATACAAGTAAGCTTGAAGCATTAGTCACGATATACATATAAATAGTGACAAATATATGTCACACACTTGAACAATGTGACCAAATTGGCATATATGGTCACATGAAGTAGTTTTGTATGTGTCTAAATCATACAGTCAAGTTTTGTCACACATGATTTAAGGGTGACTGCTATCTTTTGCTAATTATTTAGCCACATATGAATTTGGAACGTGTGACAAATGAATAGTAAGGTTGAAGCATTAGTCACAATATACATATAAATAGTAACAAATATATGTCACACACTTGAACACTGACCAAATGCCATATATGGTCACACTAAATTATTACACATTATTTAAGTGTAGCTAAAATCCAGTACATATGGTCACGTAACTTAATATTTAATAATTCCCTCTATTTTAATTTTGTTTGTCCCGCCCAAGTGTTTCACCAAAATATTTCATTCTCCCTCCATTTCTATTATCCCCTCCATTTGGGTACCCCCAATCTCATTATTCAACCATACTTTTACTTTTTATCTCATTTTATCTTTGTGTGACAAAAACACGATTGCAAACACACCAGACACAATTGATAAAAACACTCTTTTATCTCATTTTATCCCATTCAAATTCAACTATGGCACCCCATCCACCCAAGTCACGGACCAAAACTCCAAGTCTTTCACCACCGATTTCAAGTCCACAAGTCTACAAATCAGGTATTTTAGTGTCTTTTATTTTCAATTTCATAACTAATTTGAGGTGTACATGGGTCAATTTATTGTTTTGGTGATTTTTGAATTTAGGGTTTATGTGAACCCGAATATGTTTAACCTTATAACATTAGATCTGATGCAATTGATGCTTATTACATGTATATTTCATGTATTATTATCTCATTCCATTCTTAATTTGCAATATTACATGTATTTGTTAAAGGACTTGTGATAACTTGTTGCTTATGGTAAAAAGGTAAATAGCTTGCATACTTCTGAAAAAATGGCTTTGTAACCTAAAGGGAAAAATAGTGAAACTGAATTTAGGTCTGTTTGAGTCACTTAAGGGCTGTTATGTCGCTTAAAGTTGTGGATTTGGGGCTATTTGAGCAACCAGGGCCTATTTGAGTCACTTAAGGTTACAAATTTGGGGCTATTTGACAAACTAGTAGCTGTTTTAGTTTAGGGACTGTTATATTAATTTAGGAGCTGTTTTATATGCTTTTTATAATCCACTTAAAAGTTGTGTTGTATGTATGTCATGGTTGATTTAGTCAGTTAAGGGTTCAAGTTAGTAGTTTTTTTAAAGTGCATCTTTTGAATATATTTATCAAGTCTAAATGATGTATTTCTTAATGCTAACTGTTTTTTCATTATGTTATAGCCAACACGAGTACTTTGGAGAATAGAAGTACTAGTGTCTCTAAAAAAGGTCCCCATGTATGTGGAAGTATCATTAGTTAAGCCGTTGGATGTAGCATTAGTTCACTAGTTTAGGGTGCTAATGTACAAGATTATATGCTCCTAGATTCAGACATACGTTCCTTCCCTACACTGGGTATAGACGACGAGGGGAGATGTGACATTGGTGCTGATGTATCACATCATACAATCCTAGATGCCCCGAACACTATTAGTAATGATGTTTCCATTGACAAGACACAAACACCACGGGGCCAAATGCCAGCAAGCATCGTCCTGTTCATCCATCACAACAGGAGGAGATTTGGGTTATTGATACCGAGTATGTGTACACACTTATGTATTGTAATACGAAATGAATTATGAAATTTAGACTAAATTGTTTCCATTATGTTGGTTTATGGTATTTCTTATCAACTCTTAATTAAAATACTTGTTGTAGGAAAAGGAGACAGGTGGCCTGGTTAGTTTTCAAGTTCTTTTTGAAGATACACACTCACAAAAAGGTGTGTACATTAACCAGAAGGCACAGAAGCTCGGGGTATGTTTCTTTATCTCATTGAAATTAAATGTTGCAATATTCTATGGAAATATAATACATTGAGGGCGTGCTATTGAAATTAAATGTTGCAATATTCTATGGATATACAATCAAATAGGGTCGGGTACGGGTATGATATTTTTTAGTCTTGACCCGACTTTGACCCGACCCGAATTGACCCGAACCCGACCAACACCACCGGGCCAACACCCATAATTACAAAAACATCCACTACCTTAAGTCCTTAACTACAACATACCTTAATAATTAGAAGTGACCAATGACAACATATAAGGCACATGAAATTGCAGACTATATGTGCAACAAAAAACCCTGCATATCAGACCCAAAATATTAGACCACACCAGGTCAGTAACCATTTGATAAATTTAAAAGACCAAGGACCCCCATTTATATGAATCTTGACAAAAGACATGCGATATAACAAACTCATGCCTATACTTAGGAAAGTGACTCACTTTTTTTACCTTGCACTGACCCAACCATGAATTTGCAGACCCACAATTTTGCAGACTGTCCCAAACACAAATGATATAAATTCTGAAACAAAATATTTGCAGAACTGAATGCTTACTGATATAGATACAGATGTTGGAGCCACGAGTACATGTAGCATGTTACGTGTAGTAGAAAAAGTAGCAACAACACTGATAGTTTTTAAACTTAAACCTGATAGATCTGTTTGATCTTTTTAATATGCATGACCAAAACCGAGAAGACAAAAATAAGGTAAGGGTGCGGCTCAAACTTGAGACCTATGATTATTTTGGAAAAACATAACAACAAGCTAAACTTCTAATATGTGTTCTAACTTGATGATGCTCTAATTTTTTAGGCAACTTTTCATTAATAAATTATAAATTGTTGTAAGTTTTGAAAACTTTACAAAATTGGGTAACAGTGAAGCTTGAACTTGTGGCCTACCCTTTAATTCCTTCATACGAAAATAGGGTAAAGAAGTATCATTCAAGGTGTTACGTTATTTGCCACTTATACCTTATTTACCACTTATACCGAGGCTTTAAAGGCTTTTCAATTCAAAATAGACAACCGAACACATGCCTTGGCATATAAAAAGTCATTGTTCAGAAGGGGTACTTAGTCACCCATCTGATGGAGAGGCATGGAAACATTTTGATCGCTGTCATCGTCCATTTGTTGCAGATGCACCTAATGTTAGATTGGGTCTCTCCATAAATTAAAAATTCATTAGCTTTTTTATGATTGAAAATTTCATTGAACATGATCTTGTTTTTATGTATGCATGACAGATGACTACTGAAAGGAATCATCACAAAGTAATTCAAGGGAAGTCTACCAGTCAAGTTAGTAAACTGAAGTTTTTGGATTCTTCATCAATACGAGTGAAGCTATCTTCTACATCGTCTTTCAACTTTGGTACGCATCGTCATCGATTGGTATGCCTTTGTTTTTATTGTATTTAAAATTAAGGTTTTTTCATTTTTCAATGTTTTAGAACAAGGTTTGTTCATTTGTCTTTCTGAAATAAGCATACCAAGCATACCAACACTTTCTCAATAATCTAATTCATAATGTTTCTGAACCGAATTCAGTTTATAATGTTTTCTGTTTAAGAACTTGCCCGCATGATATATTGTGCATTATCAATTGTGTATTATGGTTTTAATTTTTTTGTAATTTTTGTAGGTTTATGAATCTAGTGAAAGACTATCTAATCTTGAGTTGTTTAAAAAGTTGTGCAAGAAGAATAGACATGAAGGTGATAATTGTAATGCAAGATTAGAGAAGGTTGCGCGTGCACATGGTATAATTGCTAATGTTGTTGATTTAGCTCTTGATATTCATTTGGACCCTGAGGCATAAGTAAGAGCCACTTATGTTTTGTTTAGTTGTATCAAACTTTCCGATAGCTATATTTTGTATTTTTAACTTTAGCTACTTTGATGGGTTATTGTAAGTGTAAACGATTAGTAGACGAATAGTTTATCCGTTCATGTATGGGAATGGTTCCTTTTGGTTTTAAGAGCTTGTTTATTTAGTAGTTATGTTTATATATGTGGACATTGGATGATCAATAGTCACACAAAATACATATTTGTTCACTTTAAACAACATATGGTCATACTTATTAACACTTTTGGCCACTTTATGCTTAATTGTACGTGACTAAATACCTTAAAAAACATGCTTTGTGTGACTAAATATTACAAAAGACCACACAAACATAAAATTCATGTGGCCATTGGATGATCAATAGTCACACAAAATACACATTTCTTTACTTTAAACAGCATATGGTCACACTTATTAACACTTTTGGTCACTTTATGCTTAATTGTATGTGACTAAATACCCAAAAAACATGTTTTGTGTGACTAAATATTACAAAAAGCCACACAAACATAAAATTAATTTGGACATTGGATGATCAATAGTCACACAAAACACACATTTCTTCACTTTAAACACCATATGGTCACACTTATTAACACTTTTTGCCACTTTATGCTTAACTGTATGTGACTAAATATAAAAAAATGCTTTGTGTGACTATACAGTGTTTACGGTCACTAATACCGATTAATCCAACTAAATTTGTACCTAATTAGTCACACATGTTAAGGTTTTTGTCACTGTTTTTAATGGATACGGCCACTAACTCAAAAATGTGACCGTAGGTACCCTACGGTCACGCGACCTTTAGTCACACACACTCGAAAAATCAAGTGTGACTATATGTATATCGTCACACTTTTTTGGTGTAGCCAAATCCACTTTGTGTTCTAGTGTATGCATGACAAAATATGTTCTTTGATCATTATCTAAGTTTTATAATACCATTATTTTTACCTTAAGTGATTTGCGTCGAGACGGAAACTAACGACTAATAACTTGTTTACGTTAAATTTCACATAATATGTTGTTATATTTATTATTATCAAAACATAAAGATCGTAAAATAAAAATATCGTTGTTACACGAATATTTGTACTAACATTGTTAGAAATTAAAATTAGATAAACTAGTTGTTAATAACAATTCTAAAAGATATTAGCACAACCAATTCAAGTAGAGTTATCGTATAGGACCAGGGGTGGCAATCGAGTCGTGTTCCTGTTGGCGGGTTGACGGATTAATATAACTTCTACCAAAACACGACCCATTTATTAATCGTGTCAAGAACCTTAACCCTAACCCAGACATGCATAACACATATAACCCATTTGTGACCCGTTTAACATATTTAAGTAAATAGGTCAAGCGATAAATAAGGTTGGTGGTTTGTCGATTTAACTAGTTGGTATGCAAAAATGATATAAGGATCTAAAAAATGACAAACATAAATAATTCCAATGATATCTAATTAACTCATATTAAGTACTTAAACCAAGCTATATATTTTACTTTTTACGCTTATATATACTTAAACGGGTTCACGTGTTAACCTGTTTAGTACTTACTAAACTTAAACACGACCTGTGTATTAAACAAGTTAGACGGGTTGACATGTTTTTGAACCAAACTTGTTTATCCTCAACCAAAATCTGTTTAACTTCGTGTCGGGTTTGTGTCGTATCGATAATACCCTATCGAGGACTTATGATTATATATAATGTCAATATTAATTATTGTACGTGAACATTTCATTGTTAGAAGATTAAATCGAACATAGGATTAATAATGGGGCGGGTTTGAGGCGAGGCGACCACCCCCATCCCCAAACTCGATTAGTAAACCACACCCCAAACCCGCCTCGATCTCTAATGGGGATCTTATCGAGGCGCTCTATTAGGGCGAGATGCTCCCCTAAACCCGCTCCAACCTCCGTTAGGGATCTTATCAAGGTGTCTTTACGAGCCCATTGCTCCACCAAATACATGTTATTCTTCATTTATAATTATTTTTACGCCATATTTTACGAATGTGATTACATGCAATAATATAGATAATCAAGAACCCGCTAATAATATATTAATTAGTAGCTTTTATAAGTTTTCAAAAAAATAAACATAAATAAAGATAACCACGTTAAAATTAAAACTTCTTTTAAAAACATTACACAAAAAGTCTTTTGGTTTTTTGGTGGCTTTCCCGGACCTTGCAAGCTAGTGGTGCAACCTTTTGATCCTGGTTTTTACGAAAGCAATAGGAGAAGAGTTAAAAAATTCACCTTCTATCTATGGGAAGTCGAACCACCATCCCAAACTCATCTGCCCTCCCAATCAATCCTCACATCAGAATTAAGGAAAAGAAGACGAGGAATGGGTGAAGGTCTCAAGGAAACATAGGAAGCCTAGGTCGGAGTATAACAATCAAGACAAGAAGGATTTCCCCAAGAATCATCGCGGCGGCTCAGGCCTCTCGGATTTCGACAAGGTAATGAGAGATAAGTCTATTTTTTTCTTTTTCACTAACTTCCCAGAATTATGGGATTCGGGGGCACTGCGGAAAATGCTTAGTCGATATGGGAATGTAGTGGATGTTTACATCGCCTACAAAAGAACAAAAAAAGGTACGAGATTTGGTTTTGTGAGGTTTAAGAACATAGGAGATATCATGGGGTTTGAAAAGAGACTAAATGGAATAATGACATGAGATAATAAACTTGTGATAAACTGCGCTAAGTTTGTTAAGATGGGAGGAAAGGGGGCTCCTATTTCAGACTTCCCTCTGATTAATCATGCGGCTCAGTTTAAGGCTAGAACTGAGAGGAAATCCAGTGGTCTCTCTTTTAAAGAGGCTGTTGTTGGTTCCATGAGACCTTAATATCCGGAGATGAATATATCAGTAGAAAGGATAGCTATATTAGATCAAGATTAGAAAATTGCTGGGTAGGGAAGGTAAAAAATATCCAGGTTCCCCAAAATGCTTGGCATATAGTAAAAAATAATGGCGTAGTGGAGTGCAATGTCAAATACTTGGGTGGCATTTCACTCCTTTTTGAATGGAGCTCAAAAAGGATGCATTCCAATGCTTGGATGCTAATAAATTATGGCTTCAACAGTGGTTTGATAAATTAAAGCTTTGGGACGAAAGTATTGGTGCAAATGGGAGGTTGATTTGGTTAAATATTGAAGGCATCCCTATTCTTTCAAGAAACATCGGCACTGTCAAATAGGAAGTTAGTAAAATTAGGAAACTATTAGAGGTGGGCCGTTTAGATTTTGACAGCAAAGCTATTCTCCTGGTTAAAGCTATGGTCCTTACTACTCGTATGGGAGAGATCGGGAAATTGGTAAACGTAATTCTTAAGGGTAAGTCCCACCCTGTTAGGATTTTCGAGGAACCATTCTAAGCTTCGTTGTTAAACCCTTCTCAGTCTTCGGATAGTATTGAAGGGGATGAATGTCTTTCAAATTTTGAATAAGAGTTTGTTGGTCCTTCTATGGAGGTTCCCGATGATGGTGGATTGTCTACCAATTAGCCTGTGTTCCCAAGGAATAATTCTCGGGTTTCATGGAAAGATAATACTGAGGGTGATTGTGGTAAAAGTGAAAATGTTCCATCTCCCATTCACGTGGGTAGTGGCGATTCTTTTGTACGTCATGTGGGGCCTAAGGAAAATCTTAACTCTTCCCCCTGTACTAGCGGGCTTCCACCTTCACCACCCTATGAGCTTTTCCAGACCCATTATTCTCCCAACGTAGATTTTGTTAAGGCCACTCCTGACCTCAGCCCGAGACCTGTTGAGGGAGCTGTTAATCCAGTGGATGCGAGGCCTATCCCAGACCTTAATGACACGCCTATTCTAGACGGGCTAGTGGACTAGGTTGACCCAGAGTTAGAGGAGCTCCTTTCCAGCTTCCAACGCATATCATGTTAGGTTTAGTTCCTAAGCCCTTCAGTCTTTCAGTAGATTTAAACATAAAATCACCTAAGTGTTTCTCCAGCTGAAGTCTTTCAGTTTGAGTCGCTGAAGTTTCTTCAGCGTCAGCTCTTCAGGTCCTTAGAAGATTGAGAAGTATCTTCACTTCAGTGTATGCAGCGATATAGAAACTGAAGAAGGACTCTTGGAAAGAGCTTCAGTTTAGGTTGGTTGACAATTCAAACTGAACGTTGTCTATCTCCTTAACAGAAGTTGAAACGTGTTGTTTCACTTCTAGAAGGTTTACAAGGCGGGAAAAAGATTGCTTTATGTCAAAAGGAATAAAGAAATCTCCTTGGGAAATGTTACTTCTAAAGTTGGTATAAAAGTATAACAACTTTCCTCAAAGGACCGTACCTAGTACTAAAAAGCAAATGTGCATTAAATGGTAGCTCAACCACCCACTTAATGCTTGCCACGTAAACTAGGTTAAACTTGTAAACCCTAATCCCTTTGTTTATAAAAGGAAAGGGATTCCCAGAGTAAATGTTATCTCTTCCAATTAATATGATACACATTGAATAGTTCATTTATCTCTCAAACAAACTAAACGGTACTACTGAAGTTGAAGCTTCAGTTTAGTCATAAGTAGTTTGTTTTATTACTCTTTTAACTTTGGTTAGAGTTTAAGTTCGAAGGATATAACACCCCAATTGTCATTCAACCACCTTGCTATTCCGCAAGCAAGGTGTGTCATAGATTCTTTATTTGATTCTAATAAGAACCTATACGTTGAAAAGTACTTATGTGTGTTTTAAACTTGTTCTCTATTTTCTTCATATATATCTGTTTAAAACTTACTTCGTTGTCATAGAATCTGATTAGTTTAATTTGATAAACCTTATATCAGATTCCAAGGGGCCAACAAGTGGTATCAAAGACTTTTGGTTTATAAAATCCCTTTAAAAGGATATATAAAGGCTCAAAGATTTTTAAAATCAAGATCCATCTTAAATGGCAGTAGTAGAAGTACCATAGACTCTTGAATACAAGGGTGGCCTGTTAAATGCTGCTCCTGTACTAGAGGTAGATATTTTTCACCAATTAGAAAAAGAGGTTCACGTGCTACATCGTTGGTATTGAACCTCAATTTGAAAACATCATTTCAAACGGTTCTTATATCCCTATGGCAGCTGGTCAAAGGAAGCCAGAGATACAATGGACACTTGAGGAGAGAAAAGTTGCTAACTTAAATTAGCGACTCACAAGTCTCATTATGTTTGTGCTTCCAGATGACCAAATAAACTCTGTCATAAACTGCTTAACTGCAAAATCTACTTGGGATGACCTGATATTATATCATGAGGGGCCCTCTGATGTGAAAGAAAGTAGGGTCATGGACCTGAAGTTGTGCTATCACACCTTCAAATTCAAAGAAGGTAAATCTCTAACACAAACTTTCACCAGATATAAAGCTTTGATGTATTAATTAGTAAATGATGACATCAAACTTTTAAAGCTTGAGATAAATACTGGTTTTATAAGTTGGTTACCAAAGAAGTGGCTAGCTTTCTGCTAAAGTCTCAGAAACACAAATCATGTAAAAGAATATGAGCATGCTTCTCTATTTGGTAAACTCAAATATGAAGAAAACCTTATAAATAGTATTTATGACACTAACAAAGAGAAAACTCTTGTACCTACAACTCCACTGCCAACTGCCTTCTTCTCTACCTCTATTGTCCAGACTCTCAAGATAGTTTGGATGATGAAGAAGATACAAGAAGCAGTCAAGAGTACATGAATGACCTTGAAGAAGAATACCAAGCAAGAGCTCTTTTAGCCAAATCTAAAAGGTTCTTCAAAAAGGGTACTCAAAGGTTTAGCAGTGCAAAAGAAACTGACCAAACTGAATGCAACAAATATGCCAAGAAGGGTCATTTTGCAAGAGACTGCTGGTCAAAAACATCAGTTCCTTCATATCAGTCACCTTTTCAACTAAAACTCAGGCAAAAACAAAGGTCTAATTGTTGAATCATATAATTGGGATGAAGAAGAAGTGTCATCTGATGACAATGAAGTACCTGAAGTTAAAGCTCTTATGGATTTTGCTGATGAAGAAAGAGTTTCTGTTAGCAAAAAAAGTGCCAGAAATGGTGAATAGATTAAGATCTCTATGAAAAAGGTACACACTCTTCTTGAAATGGAAGATAATGATAATAGAAAATCCTTTCTAGATTATTTGTGTATTGATCTAAACTATGTTGAAGAACAAAGAAACAATCTCATGTCAAAACATAGAAATCTTGTTCAAGAACTAAATACATGCAAAAATAGCTTTTGGTGTTAAAGCAAGCAAAGCTTGATCTTCTTACCATGCAGCATGTAAACACTAAGATTCTCAAAGAGAATCAAAACTAAAGAAATGAACTGAAAGAGATAACCTCTATTACAGAAGCATGGCTAAACATTCTAATAAAGTTAATCAGTGTATCACTGAACAAATTCCTACTCAAAAGAAGAAAATCTTAGGAATTGACCAACTCACTGAAGATACCTCTAGCTCTGGGCCAAAAGACCTAGTGTTTGTAAAGTCTTCAGCAGATAACTCAGAGGTATCAATTACTGGTAGTAATAAAACTAAGTTATCTGAAGCTAAAGACTCTACTCTGTCAAATCATGATATTTGTAAGGTACCCTCAAATGATTCATAAAGAAACATAACTGACCACTCAATTGTTGTCCTGACTCTTTAGCAACTGATTATGAATCAGCTGATAAATCTTCAGTCTGTAGCACCCCTTTCCTCCACTAGATAAGCTGACTGGTGTTGAACCTATTTCTAGACCAAAGACTATCAAATCAATTTTGAAGTCAAAATTCACATTCAAATGATTCACAAAGAAACACAAAAGACGTTCACATTTGACAACTTGGTCCAAATAATCACATTGTAAATCAGTGAATTCATCGAGAGTAGAATACACACCAAGTATAGCATTCATGTGATCAGCATAATAATATTCCCTGGAAAGTCGGTCGATCTCATTCAAAAACTGTGTTTTTTGAGTTTCCAGTTGAGATTTGAGAGAGTCTACTTCATGTTCAAGAAAATTAAAGTAACTCAAATCAGCAACCATTTCCTCTTTCAAACACAAGTGAAATTTTTCTAAATCAGCATTGATTCTTCGAATTTGGGGACAAAATTTCCTTCGATTGTATTTTAAATGAATGGATCTATGTGACCAAAATATGTTCTTTTAGCGATTGTTTGTTTTCAACGTCCACTCCATCAAAAATCGTGTCAACACTACTTATAATTTTGAAAAGTTCCTTAGAGCTTTTACACTTTTGATCCCATGAAGTGGATTCATCCATCCGTTTTTTAACAAAGTTGTTTGTTTATTAAAAGACTCTTTTGAATTTTCATTCTTGACAGGTGTATGACTCATTTTTGACCCT